>CM076582.1:328877006-328906683 GCA_034641835.2 Pinus albicaulis
TCTCCTTTGCAACATTAGGTGCAATTGCTAGTTATATGTTGTGTTACAGATTTATTCACAGAAATGGTTGTCTTCTCATTATGGTTCTGCTCAATGTAAATATTGATGTAGAGTTCTCTGCTTATATTGTTTCTCTTCTTTTCTCAACATTGTGAGAAACTTATGTACATACAATTCTTAAAAAGTGATCATTTTAATGGAAGAAGTTAAAACTCCTTCCAAATGCTCGAGGAGGATGGGGCCCATCCTTCTTAGAGTAGTGTAGAGTTTTTTGTGGGTTGATTATCTTTCCTTTAAATCATACATATTATAGTACATTTTTTTTTATACACATTCACTTCAAACGTTCATATTTAAAACATGTAGTTTTACATTTCAAATTTATATTCCAAAATTATTTTAAAAAATTACACACACTTAAATTATACAATTTTACACAAATGCATGAAAAAACACTAAATATCTCTTTACTAAAAACAAACCAGTCATATTATTTTCATTTTTATATTTTTTATTGATTTTTTGAAAGTTTTTTTTTCTCCTTGTATTATTTTATATTTCACATTATTTTATATTATTTTTTATTTTTATTTATTTTATATTTTATATATTTATATAGTTAAAGAAGATTATATATATAATTAATAAATTTCGGAATTGCGTAATTTGTATTTATTCATTTGAAATTGTATATTTATTTGTGATTTGAAAATGTTTTACTTTAATATTTTTAATCCAAATTCTATGGTGTGTGTTTGTTTTTTTTAATTTATTTTTTGTATGTTTATGTCATAGTGGTTGTATCAATATTTGTATGTGATTTGGAATTGGACACAAATTGAAATTGTAATGTGTTTGTTGTGTTGAATTGTGATTGCAATGACTCTTGTTGTGTAAATTTGAATGTATATATAATCTAGGTATGTTATTTTCTTATTTGAATTTGTATTTTGGGTGTTTATGCCAAATTGGTTGTATGGATATTTGTCTGTGATTTGAAATTTAACACTAAATTTAAATTGTAATATGTGTTTGTTGTATTGAATTGTGATTGCAATGAATTTTGTTGTGTAAAATAGAATATGTGTGATTGCAATGAATTTTGTTGTGTAAATTTGAATGTATATATAATCCAAGTGTGGTGTTTGCTTATTTGAATTTGTATTTTGACTGTTTATGACAAAGTGGTTGTATGGATATTTGTATGTGATTTGGAATTTAACACAAAATTGAAATTGTAATGTGTGTTTGTTGTATTGATTGTGATTGCAATGAATTTTGTTGTGTAAAATAGAATGTGTATATCTAATCTAATCTAGGTTTGAAGTTGTATGGTGTGTTTTTGCATTGGCTTTAAATTGTATAATGTTTGTTTAGTTATTTGAAATTGTATATTGAATGTGTGTGTGGGTGTGTTTTTGTATTTGAATTTGTATTTTGTGTGTTTGTGTATTCATTTACAATTTGAAAATTGTGTATTTGCTTATTTGAATTTATGTTTTGAATGTTTATTTATTTTTCATATTGTATATGTATGTAAGACTGGTTTTATCAATATTATGTTTCTTGATGTATGTTGGTATGCGATTTGAAATTGTAATGTGTTTGGTGTATTTATTTGTTATTGTGATGAATTTTATTCTGTGTATTTAATGTAGATTTGCTTACTCCTTTGAATTTGTATATGTATGGTTGTTTATTTGAAAGTGTTTATGAAATTGTTTATATGAAATGTGTTGCCAATGGTTAGTTATGCATATTGATTTGAACTTGTATATGAATTTGTAATTCTTTTTCATTTTGAAATTGTTTGTATTTGATATCCCATAAGCATGTAAGAGTGATTTTATCAATGTTATGTTTGTTGATCTATGTTTGTATGTGTTTTGAAATTGTAATGTGTTTGGTGTATTGATTTGTACCTATGATGAATTTTATTCTATGTATTTAATGTAGGCTTGCTGAGTTCATTGTATTTGAATTTGTATATGTATGTTTGTTTGCTTGAAATTGCTTATGTATGTATGTGAAGTGTTTTGTCAATGTTAGGTTATGTATTTTGATTTGAACTTATATATGAGTTTGTAATGTTTATCTTTGTTGTGTTCACATTACTTGTATTTGATATTGGACTTGTATGTAACAGGGGTTTTACCAATGTTATGTTTGTTGATGTATGTTTGTATGCAATTTGAAATAGTAATGTGGTTAGAGTATTGATTTGTCACTGTATTATTTTATAAAATATTGTATATTATCTTTGAACTTTTTAAATATTTTGAAACCTTTTTTTTCTTTTTTTTTTGCTTAAATGACTTTTCTTGCATTTTTTGCATTTATCATTTAAAAACTAACAAGTTAACTTAAACACATACAATAAAATACATATATTTTATTACGTATTATTTTAACTCGGAAAAAATAAAAACAAAAATATATTAATTTTGTTAATCATTTAACATATTAAATCAATATATTTTTAGAAAATTCATTAATATTATTAATCATTTAAATCAATATAATTAAATAAATTGTGCATATGTTGATATGTTAAAACCCTATATCAACAAAATGCACACAAGTTTTTTGGGTACACAAGCTTCCACCTTCACGTGGTTAACCTGTTAGTAGAGATTACAATCTAGAAGCAAACATAAGCTTTTTTATTTGTTAATGAAAAATTATTATAATAAATATTTAAAAATAACCCTAATAAATAGATAAATAATTAATTATAAATAATATTTGTAAATTATAAATAATTATAATAATAAATAGACATATTTCCTAACAATAAAATTTTATATCATGTTAATTTAACCCATTTAAAATATAGAATTTCAAACAAATGAAAATGAATCAAACACTACATTACTCAATAAAAACCTCATATCAACAATGCATAGAAGTTTATGTGCCCAATAAGAACCTCATATCAACAATGCATAGAAGTTTATGAGACACATAAGGTTCCATCATCACATGTTAGTAGAGATTACAAACTCAAAACAAAAACAAAAATTTAACTATTAATGCAAATTATTATAATAAATATTTAAACCTAATAAATATTAAACTTATTCTTATAATAAATACATTATTATAATTCATATAATAAACAAATAATTCATATAATAAATTATAAATAATTAATTATTATGAATAATAAATAATATATAAAGTATTAAAATAATTAAATAATGGTTATAATAAATTATAAATAATTATTTTAATTATTATTTAATAGTTATTACACTTATTATTTAATATATATAAACTATTATAATTATTAAATAATTGCTATAATTTATTATAGATAATTATTTTAATTATTATTTAAAAATAAACCGCAATAAATTTTTATATCATATATAAATTTTAACACATTTAAAATATAATAATGAAAATGAATTACACACTACATTTTTTTAATAAGAAAACATTAATCTAACTAAATTTTTTTTATGAATAAATTTACTTACCCTTGTTGTAAGATAAAAAAAAGATGTGATTTCATCTTTCTAGTATCTTTACACTTGAAGAGATATGAATAATTAATGTATCTTTTATTAGTAATATAATTTATAAAACACTGTATATAAATTATATTAAATTAAATATTTGTCTTTTATTAAATTAATAATATAATAAAAATGAAAGACCATTATTCTTCATATGTCCATTTAAAAAAAGACATACACAATATTAAATTAAGTCAATATAATAAAAATGTAAGATATAATTATTCTTGACATGTTTAATAAATAAAATAATAAAACAAGTATCATGACATTTTATCTAATATAAGGCATAACACTGTGAAATATATAACTAGATAATTGTACATACTCCATATTATATTAAGTTTTGCCTCTTATTAAATTGACTACATATTCAAATTGAAAGACAATTTGAAATACCAAAGGAATGTTTCCACTTAAAGTATTAGGTGCGTCAATTGTACATACTCCATATTATATTAAGTTTTACCTTTAATTAAATTGACTACATACTAAAAACGAAAGAAAATTTGAAATAACAAAGCAATGTGCATCTAAGCTGGCAATCAAGTCTAATCTCATACAATCTTATTTATAGAACTCCATTAGTAAGAAAACATTTATCTAGGACATAACACTGTAAAAAATCTAATTAAAAAATTGTACACTCCATACTATAATTTTGCATCTTATTAAATTCCTTACATAATAATTAGGGCCTCACTAACCTACCCAATTGCAAGATGATTGCAAAATGGTCATTGAAAATTCCATTTAAAATAAAATTACAACTAATAATGTTTTAAAATCCTAAATTCTCGTCCAACGTTTACATTAGTGAGCCCTTCCTAATCTATAGAAACAATTACTATACTCACTAAATCCTAATGCCCAATCTGCTCACAATAAGGGTAGCGGCTCTCTTACTTAGTTCACAAGATGAAAATTAGTTGAACTTTTATATTTTAGCTCTCATGGAGCCCCTCTATTCCTCAAACAGGAAACCCTTACATTGGTCTATAAAAGGAAACCTTAACTTACCTCGATGTATCCAATTTCACATGAATTGTTTTTGTGATTACACTTGAAATTTTCGGATGCCTGAGGAAGGCAACGAAAGAATTACAGTGGGCTGGTTTTAGGTTTATTTTGTTATTTCTTGGTTGGAACTTGGGATTCGTTTGGCTTGCAGGATTAAGGCTAGGCCGGAGGCCTCCTCTCCCAGGTTTGATTTATTTCATTGACATCATCCCGACCTTAAGCAATTATAGGACCTCGGTCCTCTATCCAGTAGGGATTCTGAGCATAAAACAAAGTTTTTATTATTATTGTGTTTTTTTTGGGTATAGGTCTGTCTTGATTACCAAATTACAGACCTTTTTCTTGTGACTCTCAACCTCTTCATTAGGGCACTCTCCCAAAGTTGCAGACCTGTGCATTATGATACATCTTATTTGAAGCTTGAAGGGTTGTCTCTGGGCATAAATAAGTCATGACTTATAAATATAAACTTACGTTAAGCCCCCTAAGATTTGGATCACAACCGTCCCATTGAAAGACATAGAAGCCACCAAAAAAATGGCCTATCATGTAATTAGAAATGCCATGAAATTGTTATTAGTATTATTTAAGCTTAAAAATTATAACAAATTAAGTTTACACTTGTGTATAGAGCTCCATTTGAATTAACGTAAAATAATTTGTGTGAGGGAAAAAGCTAAATTATAAAAGTATATATTTTCTATGTAAAGTTTGTTTTCTAATACTATTGTATTATCTAAGCATTCATGTAATAGTATTATCTAAGCATTCATGTAAACGACCTCAAGGTTGGGACTAAAATAATAGACATTGTAAACAATTATGAAGTCAACAATTGACCCACAAAAAAACAAAAACAAAAACTTCATTGTCTTATCTATGGATAGGGATGAACAAAAAAGATAACATTAATTATGTATATCTTATCATAACTAATACAGATTGATGGGTAAAACTTTTAGAAATTGGATTGATTACTCTTCCACTCTTCTTATTAAGGAATTAGGTAGCATGGTTAAAAACATCAAGTAATTTCTTTGTCGTGACCATCGTGGAACAAGAATGCACTTTTAAGCACATTCACACTGGTTGTGTGCAATAAATGATATTTTATGTTTTTATTTTACTTCTCTCATGAATTAAATAATTTTCTTCTATTTGTAATTAATGAAACTGTTTTTGAAATATGATCTAAAATAACTTTTGGTTGGTTAAGAGATTGTCTCTCTTAGATGTAAAAAACAAATCAATGGTCTAAGACCTAGAGACATTTGTTAAGAGTGAAAGCTAATCCCTTAAAGTTATATATTTAGACCATAATTCACACCATATTTATTTCTTATTATATCTATTTGGACAACAATTGGAATTAAATGAATAATAGTAGCATAGGAAATAAGTGGATAATAGTGGTAAGCCTCTCATTAAGTCACACGACTTTGGAATTTGTGTAGAAAAATTAATGGATTATTTAGAGGAGTATCAATTTATCATGGGGTAAAATTGCTTGCCCCATCATGTTTTTGAGTTGCAGCTGAGTCTATTTTGTAATAAGAATAATGAAATACATGACAAAGTATAAAATACTTACAAGCATAAGATTTAAATATAGCAAAAGAGGTGTATACCAACCAACTTCCACATATGACCATTTAGAAATAGTTGTAAAGATAAATCTAGATCTCTCTTCCAAACAATCAAAGGGAAAACACCCAATACCATTTAGCAATATTTATTTAAACAATAAAATATATAACAAAAATTTAACAAAAGTTAAAAGTTAAGTTATAATGGAGTGTCCTAACCATATAGCCATAAGACATCCCTTTAAAAGCTTAAGTGAAAAATTGTTTGGGTATATAAAACACATAGATATGATTGTTATAATGCTAAGATGCCTCTAACTTCCTTTTTAACATTGATTAATAAAACCTTTTTATCCATAATTACCATAGTTTAAAAATAAAATATGATTAAAATAAAAATATTTTCCTTTTAATTTTTTACATTTATACTTTATATATATTCAGTTTTTCACATTAATAGATAAAAACATGTGTGACACACAAATGAAATATATATTTAACTTTGTCTATTTATAAAAACATATTTGATAGCAAAGGAGGAATAGGTAAAAGGTTTAGAATGAATGAATGATATTTTAAAGTCCACGAAACTAAAAATAGTATACGGGACTACTAGCCTCTTTGTTTTTTTTGCCTTTTGCAATTCAATCTTTTTCTTACTCAAATTGATGATGAGTTCACCCAACCTTCTAATAGTCCCCTCACTGAAAATACAATGGCATGGAATTGATGCTAACATACTGCCATAAATTTCCCTCATGTCTCTAAAAGCATCACATTCAAAAATGAAATGATTTTCCGATTCCATTGCCCCTTGAAGTTAAAAAGTACACACCCGTTCTTCCCAAGCTTCTTTAGGTCTCTTCCACTGTCCCGTTTCACACCGAAGTTGATGTGAGTTAGTTCTTAATTGAGCAATACAAATCTTTGCTCTCCATAGAATGCTAGCTCCAATGTACTCTTTTTGTTGGAGATCACAAGTGGAGTTGAATTCCTGAACATAGTACTTCTTATTTTTACCCAACTCTTTTCCCCATATATGCTTACGAAACTTTTCCATAACAAAAATTTTTAACTCCTAATTGCTATTTGTGGGACATGCATTTAGGTAAATATTCCATTTTTGCATTCATATGTTGTTTTGTCTCATCCATGATCTCTTTATTTCACTCATGTCTTCATTGAAGATAACTTTCAATGATCTACCTCCTCCTATTTGCTAAATTCTTTTTAGATACCTTATTGAATGAAATGAAATTTTAATGTCCGCGGGACTAGAAATAGTCTATGGGACTATGAGTTCCTTGTTTTCGCCTTTTGCATTTCAATCCTTTTCTTATTCAAATTGATGATGAGCTAGCCCAACCTTCCAACAATCTCATCGCTGAAAAGAAAATGCCAAGAAACTGATGCTAACATATTCCCATAACTTTCTCTGATGTTTGAATGCATCGCATTCCAAAATGAAATGTTTTTCCAATTCCACTGCCCCAGATGTGCAAAATGTGCACACTCGTTCTTCCCAAGCTTCTTTAGGACTTTTCCACCATCTTGTTTCACACCGAAGATGATGCGAGTTGGTTCTTAATTAAGTAATAAGAGCGTTTTCCCTCCATGGAATGTTAGCTCCAATGTACTCTTTTTGTTGAAGATCATACGTCAGGTTGAATTCTTCAATGTAGTACTTTTTCTTTCTACCCAACTCTTTTCCCCATACCTGTTTACGAAACTTTTGCATAACAAAATTATTTAGCTGCTTGCTATTTGTGGGACAAGCAGTGAGGTAGATATTCCATTTTTGCATCCATGGGTAGTTTTGTCTTATCCATGTTTTCTTTCTTTCACTCATGCCTTCCTTGAAGATAACATTAGGCCATCTACCTACTCCCATTTGCTCAATTCTTTTTAGATATCTTATGAGCCGCACCATAGCAATTGCTTCATTGGGAGTTTCTCCTGTTTCACTCAACATTATCTCATAAGGTACTGAAATTTTTATTTTAAACTTGCTTATGATCAATTTTTTTTTAATTTTCTCAATTTTCTTCCATTTTGAGACAAGGGTATTGCTAGCCCACAATTCACACCCATATAGCATCAATGGACAAACTAAGAGTCCAAAAATCACTTTAATCATTTTCCAATCCCATAAATCTGTCTCTCTACATATGTTTTGAAGAGCATATAATGTTTTCCACCCTCCTAACATTCTCTTATTTCTGCAGTCCTCCCAATTAATTTTGTTGTTGAAATTGATCCCAAGGTATTTGTACTCATTTACTTCTTCAAGAGTGTTGCCTTCAAAGAAGAACGTATGCAGACTTTGTTTCCCTTTATTAGAGAAAATGATTATCTTGGTGTTGCTAATATTTACTTGCATCCCCACTACTCTACAAAAATGCTCAAGGGAATACAGGTGCGTCTGCAATCCATGGGCCAATTTAACAATCAATACAAGATCATAAGCACATAAAGAAGCTTTATCACAAACTCCCCCAACCAAACACCATCCCCACCTTGCAAATTTAGCCACTCTTCCAGTTTACCAATATACAAACCAAAAAGAGCTCAAGATAGAGGGCAACCTTAATTGACTCCAATGTCACTTCTAAAGCTTTTTAAAATACCCACTGAGGTTCTAATTTTTACTTTCTCCTATTCATAAAGTCTATAGACAATAGCTCTATAATGCAAAGGAGTTTCAAGTTCTTCCATTCTACACCACAACTTATCTCTAGGGACTGTGTCAAATGCCTTTTTGAAGTAAAAAAAACATCATAATACTTCTTCTTTACCCCCCCAAAACTTTTCAATAATGTGTCTCAACGTGATGCCATGATTCACTGTAGAATGCTTCGGCCTAAAAACCGCTCGTCCTTTTGCCCTCTTTTCTTTTACTTTTTCCCACTTACTGATTCTATTTTCTACCATGCTGCCAAAAAGCTTTACAAACAAAGGATTGAACATAATGGTTCTATAATTGGATTGATTATTAATGTCTCCACTTTAAAAAAGGGGTATTGCTAGGCTAGTTATCCAGTCTCTTGGGAATCCTTGTATAATATTTCCATGATGTGCAATGTAAGAGTGTTCCTTCCCCATTTTAGATACTTTTTGCTTGAAGTTCAACCAAGTATTTTTCCTTTCCTATTTTCATCTTTTTAATTCCAATCTCCACCTCCTGTAATGTGAAGAGCTTTTTAGTTGTGTTGAGCCCTAGGGAAGTCTCAACCTCTAATTCTTTCTCATAGAGTTGTCTTGCATATTCAAACCATTGATTAGCCATAATATTATTTTCGCTCTGCTTCTTCCTTAATTGAAAATTGGGCCATAACCAATTGAATACTTTGTCACTGAATCATAATGGCAGGTTTAGGAGAAATTTGGAATACCACATGTTGTTGTGGAGATATAAATATCAGCACAGTTCTCGTCTTTTTCCAGGCCTCCAAATGCATATAATATAAAAAGTAAGTCCAAAATGCTGGTTCTAGGCATTGACTAAGGCAACGTTACTAGTTTTGCAAGAGCTGGGGTTGTAGCACGTGTTATGATGGTTGCTGTGATATATATCAACACGATGCTTCTGATAAATGAGTCCATTTCAATTTGATTCTAGGATCGATTCCAAGATACTATCATATTTAGGGCAAGAGGGTAGCCTAGATGAACCAGACCGTGCTGGGGTCGGACCCAATGGAATGGATTATAAGGCCAAACTTGATAATGGAGTGAATGTTTCTACGGAATCCCATGAAATGACGAGTACTTCTATCATGAGATAGATTCAGGATGAGTTGTAGGTTATAGGTACAATCAAGCATATAAATCTTGTGATATTGCAAGCTTATATTCGAAAACATAATGCCCATATATTAAAATATGATTTCATGACCAATGGGTGTCTTGATGGTGCTTTGAATAAAATCAAGGATAAGCGGTTGTAGCGGAGCTGGCCGATGTGGCATAAAATTGCAGTTGGCATAATTGTCGATCTCGACTATGTTCATTTCCAGTGCAATGCCCATGTTGTACTACATGAAATTGGTTTTGGAATAGCCATTTCTTAGAGGTAAACATGGTCTTCACCGCTAGATTTTTCTTTATTAGTGAATATTCCTAATTCATTTCCTGATTCAAAATATTCTTCAGTCATATAAGTGCTAACGTGTTATGAAAAATTTGGATGCAGGAATATTTTTTGTATTAAAATGCATGCTAATGTGGCATTACTCTTGTGAACAAGTGGGCACTATTTTGTAGCAGCTCTCAAACATATTGCTAAGGCTTGTGCCAAAACCTTTGCTATGAAATTATCATAAAATTAGAACCAAGCTCGAGAACAATTTTAATGAGAGTAGTATTTTCATATGAATTTCCCATTATTTTTCATTGAAAAAGTTTCCATATCAAAATTGAAATACAGTAGAATACTCCAATCTTCTTTTATATACACACACACAAAGAGAGAATGTTTCCCTCAACCATTAATATATGTTGTACAAGTAGTGCCTTAAATTTTTTAATAAAATTTCATATGCAGTGGAAGAAATTGTTACATATTTATTGCCCCAGTTATATGCCTGAAGGGAAATACACAATTAATCAAAACTAAGAAAAACAAGTATTTTAGCATGTCAAACCTGTTGTCGGTTCCCTTGTAAACTCAATGCCTTTTTTTTATGAAAATATCCTTTTAATAGTTGTCCAATTATTTTACTTTCTTGGTTGCATTACTGCTCATCTCTACAGGGTCCAAACCTTCTGATCCCAATGTGAGGATTGTTTATGTCTTATCTGATCCCAATTTCTTTGAAACCACATGTCTTTGATATTTTGAATATCTCCTTTTTGGATTTGTCCAATGATATATCTTTATTGGTTGTTATATTGATGTATTCTATGGGATCCAAACCCCTTGATCCAAATGGGAAGATTGCTTCATTAGGTGTGATGTTGTTTTCCCTTTCACTTCTTGACTTGAATCTGCCCCTATTCGTGTTCTTTCCTAGATGGAATATTTGGTTGGGGGGCTAGCATAATCTGCTTCAAGCTAGCAACTTCCGCTTTTGATTTATTTTTGTTCCTGGGGTTTCTTTTTCTACTTCTATTTTATCATTCATGGAGGAGCCATCAACTCCTATACGTGTTGGTGTTCAACATCAACACTTGTCTACCAGGTGGGATTTCTATTCGACTTTCCTATCTTTTTCCTAAGGGATTCTTGGAAGATATTTCAGCATCCATTGTTTGTGTTGGACACAAAGCCACCATACTCAAAGCATAAGTTTTTTCTTCTAGACCTTGACAAATATTTCAATCAATCTATCTTCATCTAAGTATTTAGAGACATCCACCTTTGCACACAACTTGGCATAGTTTGTGATATATCTACGACTAGTTTATGGGAAGAAAAAATGAAATTTGGAATCCTCACAATAGAGCTCCAATTTCACCTTAATATCATGGATTTTGGGGCCTGTTGGTTGCAGTTTTTCCTGTAATAACTAGAAGCCCAAAATTTTGACTTGGTATGGAGTTATAGCCTAATATGACCTCGAACCACTGTTTTTAGATTATTTATGGCTAGTGGTTCAAATTTAGTTGGTTTTATGAATTTCTTCAGGCAAGAAATATTTGGATTGTAAGTATCCCTCTCTAATATGCTTTCACATTCACTCTAGGAAGTGTTTATAGTTTTTTTTTTTTACATAAAAGAGTAATTTTATTTAATATAAATTTGTACCTGGGTCGCAGCTAAAGCCGAGAGATTACATGTTCAAGTTTTTCCCTAATTGGGCTGACTAGTTGCGCCCATAGCTGGGCTGACCCAAATGATTTTCAAAATTACAAAATGAAGCTTCGATATTGTTGTTGCTATGTTGTATCCTAAAGTACAAGCCGAGAAAAATGATACATGAAAATTTACTTGTAGAAAACTAAAAGACAGTTAGTCATCAGGGTTGGCTAGCCAGTTCAGGTCGAGGCCGCTCAGCTCCTCTTCCGAGGTGATGGGATTCCATCTTCAGGTCTTCAATTTGGCCCTGCAAAGCATAGATTTCATCCTATAGGTGGCTGATCTTTCTATTTTTGTATTCTTCTTTCTCTCTGCGTTCCAAGTCATCCTCTTGTTGCAATTGAAGACTTATCTTCAAATCCTCTAGGCAGTCCCATAATTCCATGTGCTCACGTTCATAGTGATTGCAATTGTGTGGGTCAATAGTCATTAGGGGAAAGATACATTCAATTTCCCTCCCTGAGTGTTTACGTCTTACTCCCCAGGTCTCCATCTCCATCTCAGTGCTAATTTCTATCTCAATTTTTTTATTTTTCCCCTGCCTTTGCTTTGTAATCCTCTTCATTTTTAGTCCCTCACTAATTCTGTCAGATATT
The DNA here is from genome assembly GCA_034641835.2 of Pinus albicaulis. Classification (NCBI taxonomy): domain Eukaryota; kingdom Viridiplantae; phylum Streptophyta; class Pinopsida; order Pinales; family Pinaceae; genus Pinus; species Pinus albicaulis. The sequence goes on from CM076582.1 coordinate 328,889,527, forward strand.
GCCACCGTGGAAGTGTTTATAGTTAACATATAATTGGGAGTTGTTTTAATTTCTTAACTTTTAGTTGTTTTTTCATTAAAATTTGCCTTTCAGAATTGGATTGATTGAATGAATACTAGAAAAGAAAAATGTAGATGTTGTGCTTTCATCTATTTCATGGAGGATAATGTGTTCATGTGAAGAAACTTGAAAGTGCAGAGTTTTAATATATAAATTATATTTGTATCAGTATTGAATTGGAAATATTTTTATGTGCTTCAGAAACCCATCTTTGAATCTTCACACTAGAGCTCCAATTTCACCTTGATATTGTGGAATACAGGGTTTGGTCACAATTTCACCTAAGATAATTAAAAGCTCAAATTTTTTTCCCTGGTATGGAGTTATCACCTTCTCAAACTCTTGTTTTTTAAATATTGGATTGATATTTGTGGCCTGTGGTTCATATTTGAGTAATTTTATGAGTTTTTTTAGGTCGGAAGTTTTTTTATTCAAGTAATTTTTTGTAATATGCTTTATGTTAACTATAGGGAATGCTTATAGTTACTATATAGTTGGGAGTTGATTTAGTGTATTAAGTTCCAATGACTTTCTTTTGTAAAATTTGTTTGTGATGATGGGTTTGTTGAATTAGAACCAAAAAAACAAAATTTAAGTCTTATGCTTTTATCTATTTCATGGAGAATAAATTTCTTATGCGAAGTGAGTGTAGGGCTAACTTGCATGATACTAGGAAGTGAGTACGAGTTTCTGAAATGAAAACATGCTGGAAATGTGCCTTCCCAAAAATTTGGAAACAATGAAATGTTATATACATGTATATGTATGTATGTGTGTGTATATAAAAAGCACATTATATTGAAATCTTGAAAGAAAGAATTATGGATAAATGAAAAAGGCCATCTAAATGACAAACATAAAAATTGATAAGTAATGTTCCACCATTGTTTATTTTGGGATTTTTATCATTAGTATCACACTTTGCCTCTTATCTAGCCATTGCACCTACCTCGATCCTCTAGGAAAATCAGTGAACTCTCCCTAGTTTTGATGAAACTGCCTAATCAAAGCCTTAAAATTTGGTATGAAAAACTTAATTTCCTACCCAATGATTTTGATTTAAGTGACTGGTACCCATGGAAGAGGAATTCAATAATACATAACACCAACATTGGGGAATATAAATGGATTTATTATATTGATTGAATGTTAGTTCCATACTCTCATACATGATAGAATTCAATGAAAATTTTGCAATCCTACCTAAAAAGAAATCCTAACAGTTGTTAAGTTTGCTTATTTTTGAATGGGATATGAAATTATACATTCTTCGTATGAAGTCTGATGAGGTCGTAACCACTAGAAAACATCTTGAAATAATCAATTGTAATGTTTAAAAGTCAAGTAAAAAGATAAAAATAAAAGATAAAGAAAATGCTAAAAATAATTAATGGTAATGTTAACAATTTTTAAAGGATAAAAATAAAAGATAAAGGAAATACCAAAAGAAAGATAAAGAAAATGGAAAGATAAAGGAAGTGCCAACTTTTACTTTAATAATTTAACATTACCATTAATTGCCAATATTTTTTTTCCAAACATAGTTAAATCAAGTCAAAATAGGTTTATTTAGTATTTGAAATGCATCTCATGGATGTTGTATGGCTCGAAAATGTGTTTCCTTCCTTACATACTACAAAGCATATTTCCCACAAGTGGGACATATTCATATGGTCATAAACATGTTTGAAGGTCGTACCACATTGATTTATATAAAGAAATGCACTTGGTTTAGCACCTCAAGTGGTGTTTAATATGGCATACCTACATGGTTTTCATATCAGAAATACTTTTAAAATTAATATTGAATTGGAAACATTTTTATGTGCCTCAAAAACCCATTCGCCAGGTGTTCAACACCTATCTACGATGAGGGATTTCTATTCCACTTTCCTATATTTTTTCCTAAAAGATTCTTGGAATATTTTAGCATCCATTCTTTGTGTTGGACATGAAGCCACCATACTCGATGCATCTTCTACATTTCAAGTATTTTTTTCATAATTAAGTTTTTTCTTCTATACCTTGCCAACTATTTCAATTAAGATATCTTCACTTGAGTCTTTAGAGACATCCACTTTTGCATGCTACTTGACATAGGTTATGAAATATCTATCAATAGTTTATGGGAAAAAAATTGATGTTTCCCCATAGTACTTCGAATCCTCACAGCATAGCTTTGATTTTTCCTCGATATCATGGATTTCAGGGTTTGTTGGTCATGGTTTTTTCTTGAAATAACTAGAAGCCCATAATTTTTACTTGGTATGGAATTACAGCCTAATATTCTCTTAAACCACTCTTTTTAGATCATCTGTGGCCAATGATTCATATATAGTTGATTTTATGGATTTATTTAGGCAAAAAGGTTTTGTATTGTCAATATCCCTCTCTAATATGCTTTCATGTTCACTCTATTAAGTGTTCACAATAACTAAATAATTGGGAGTTGTTTTATTTTCTTAAATTTTGTTGAAATTCTACAAGGTGTGTAGAAGGAACAATAAATATCATATAGAAAGACAATGATGCAGAATAGACACAATCCTTTTATCCTAGGAAACCCAACCTTGGGAGAAATCCCGACAACATTTCTTAGGAGAAATTATTCTTCAGCAAGGTTTACAAATCAACATTTTGTCTAGAAATCTATGCCAATAATCCAAGTCAAATACTAGTAAAACTTGGTTAAATTATCTACTGTTAAATGTCGGTCAAACCAACGAAAATACCCAAAATTAAAATCTAGTCAATCACATGGTCAAAACTAGATTGCAGTCAACTTTGGCCTGGTGGTCAAAATTTAGCCCTGCAGTCAAAATCCTACACGTGAGGCCTTCCTACAGTCAAATTCAGTCAATGCCATGCGGTCAAATCTGGTCTAATCTCTAAGTTCAAGCTCAATGAATTCTGGTCAACTCGGTCCAAAAACAATTAGGTCAATTCTAGTCAAAGTTTGGTCAAACATAAATCAAACTCGTTGGTCAAACTTGTCCTACTCACATGTGCGGTCTCAAGAAGAGAAATAGAAATGATGAAGAGAGAGAGAAGACTTTCTCTTGCTTGTTCTTCAAATGAGACAACACAATGCCTTATTTATACATGTCAAAGGGGTGTGACAAACCAAGGGACATGTCCCTTCACTAGTTGTCCGACTTCTCTTAGTAAATAAAAATTTACATAATTTATCTAGGGCTGACTTAAATACCCTTTAGCCATGCAGGAATACCTCCCAATGTTGCACAAAAAATCAACACTCCCTCTTAACGAGGGAGGTATTCTTCTTAGTTGAAAACATATTTCTCCTTACTTGAAATTTCTCCTCCACTAGAAAAATTTATGGACTTGCTATGTTGATGTATTGTCTCCTCACATGGACAACTATTTATATAGATCACTTCATCCGGGAGTAGGCAATGTGATTATTGCGTGCTTTTTTACCCTTAGACAAATTAGCATGGCTCCATGGGTAAATGTATCTCCCTTGGTCAAATCAGCATGACCTAGCCAAACCAACATGGCTTCTTAGGAGAAGTTCTGCCCCTAGGCCATTCACCCCTAGCCAAATTAGAATGGCCTAGCCAAATAAACACGCCTTCTTAGATGAATGTATCATTCCCCCACTAGTGAAATCAACATGACTCCATGGGAGAAATGTTTGTCCCTAGGGCATTCTATTGATTTTATTGTAGCTTCAGTCGATATTCAAATCAACCCAAAAGAGGGAAATTGAATTGATTCTAAATAACTCAATTTGGTTCCTAAAGAAAAATAAATTTAAATCTTGAATTTTTCCTCCAAAAGGCAAGTCGGCCTAGATTAAGATCACCCATCTTGGGGTACTCCAAATCACTATAAAAGGAGCACTCCTGAAAAAAGGAATATTTATGAGTTAAGAGGGTTGAAGTTCTCGTGTCCATATATTATTGTGTTTGTGGGAGGGCTGAAGCCCTAGAGGAGGCCGAGAGCCTCATTTTGTAAGCCAAAGGGACCTTAACCTAAATTCTGGATAGCCGAGATAAGTAAGAGGAAGACAACAACTTATTTTCAGATCAGGTCTAGAGGGGACCAAGAAGCTTCCAACATTAAGAAGAGAAGACTGAGTCGGCTCAGGCATGCAGAGAGACCAACGAGGTAGAAAAAGAAACTTTTGTTTATGGGAGAAGGGTTGGTCTAGCCCTAGGAGTTCCTAAGTTTTCTTATGAAACTCAGATTGTACTTTTGTTAAATTGAAGAATTTCTCCTAAGGAAAGATTTCACGTTTTTTCCCTAGTTAGGGTTTTCTTAGGGTAAAGTTTCGTGTCTCTTGTGTTTGGTTGTCTCTTCATAATCCTATTGTCATTATTGTTTTACTGGTGAGATTCTCTATGTATAATTGTTTAATAATGAACACAACTTAAGATGGATTAATGAAGAAACCATTGGAAATTAATTGTCATATTAGAAGATCATGAAAAATCAACATGGTTTTAAAGCAAGAATAACGGATCAACCATGAAGAGGCCAAGTGTTCTAATTGGATATGTTTTAGGGAAAATCTAGAGAAATTTAGATCTTGCTTCCGAGGCTTATTTATGTCTAAAGAGGATCTTATTCTTGAGGAAAAAAACGGAAGTCTCCTTCTAGGGCATCTTTGTGGCAGGTATATATGCCCTATGTTAGATTTTGGGTAGCTTGGAAGGTATTTCTGAGAAAGGACAACCCACCAAAAATAATTTTATTGGACGATTTTCCCAAAGTGGGGTTTTCGACCCAAAGTAGTGGGTTTAGGAGCAAAAGAGAAATAATTATTTATTCTAAAGGGTCAATATGCTAAAACCCTGGATCTAGAAGTTTCCTAAGTGACCCAAGGAAAAGGATAAATAAAAGAGACTTAAGATGAGATCTCACACATTGTGTGTAAGAGAGATGTGAGATCTCTTGTGTTAAGAGTGCCCTAGGAGGGTTGAGTTTTGCTGAAAGAGGCTGAGATACTCCTGTTTAAGAAGGTCGTCAAGAGAGCAAGGTCAACAAGGGTTGAAGATTAAGGCCAAGGGTTTAAGGGCTTGTTCTAAGGCCAACATGGAAGTTTGTCCCATGTTCCTACAAGTTGTGAACATAAGTATGAGGAAGGGCTGAGGGCACAGCCAAAAAACCATAGTAACTCATCTCAAAGAAAAAAATCGAGCCCAAGAAGAAGACAAAGAACCTCTGAGAACCGCAATATTAACTTGTGCAAGTTTATTGTCTATTTTATGTTGGAAGGAAGGTTGAGTTTACTCAGGAAAAGGCTAAGATTCATTTTTTTTTTCTGTTCCCTAGTAGGTCTTTGTCCAGAACAATATTAGGAGGAGATATCACCGAGATTGTGGGTATGATCTGTGCCCTAGTAGGTATTTTTCCATATCACGTTTAGGGGGATATATCACCGAGATTGTGGGTATGATCTGTGCCTTAACTGAAGCTTGTTCAAGCTGAGTTAAGCCATCAAAATTCTGTGGGAGTTCTGCATATTGTTTTGTGTATAAGGGAGAGGATCAAGCCATTGGAAGAGGTCTTACACGCCACAAATCATATTGCTATGGAGGGCCAAAAGGCCACAAGTGTTGTGTTGTATTTCTGTGGGTGGGCCGAGCCTTGAGGGATGTCGAAACTAGTCTCAAAACCGCGGAACAAGAGTTGCGAGTTACCTCAGTTCCAAAGAGATGGCATGGGGCAACGAAGGGGATAATGCATTGGATTTTTGTGTTTCTAAGTATTGTATCTCAAATTATGTTCATAAACGAAGTTGTGAACAACGTACTATAAGGTCTAAATGTACAATGGCTTTCAATGGAAAATCTATTGTGAGTAGAAAAATTCCCTGGAAGTTGATATATGCAAGTATCTGGAGCAACAATACTCAATGAGCAACTGGTGGATAGAGAAGTACAAGGAGGTGTTTCTCTGTAGTCAAAGGAGGTAAAGGACCTACCAAGTGTTAAGGAAAATGTGGACTGAAAGGGCCGAAGGAGAAAGACTTCTCAAACATTTAAGTTGTGTATTTTTTCTTGTCTCGTCAATAGGAAAATTATAAATTTGAAGTGGTATATTGTAAGCCCTAGTTTGTATACTATGTATACTAGCTATACTAGTGATCGAGGGCCATGATACTTGGTATAAGATCCCCATGATTCTTTTATTGTTGGATTAATAAAATAATCAAGCTTTGGGCTCAAATATCTATGCACTTAATTTTGGTTTAACTGCTGAAGATTTTTATTGTGCAAAATGCTAGAAAGTTGAGGGTTTCTACTGTGTTTGTTTGCATGATTAGCCTCAAATCAGATCTAGGGCCTAAGGAAAATTAAACATGGTATAAGAGCTTCTTTGAAGAGCACATGGGCCAGAGTGTGCACAAAAGCTAGAGTGAGTCAGTGGAGGTTGTGTAGGCTCAGAGGGAGTCTAGTTTCAAAGGGAGACTATGAAGGATTTTCAAATGCCCTATGGAAGTTTAAATCTTTAGGTTCTAATGAGATAGAGAATTTTTCAGCCCACAAAAGGTTAGCCACATACCATGAGAGAACATTCATGGTGGTGCAAGGGAAGTCGTAGATCCTGTGAGAACAAACATGGATCACGCTGGAAAAGTCATGTTGCATGTGAGAACATTCTTGCACTATGCAAGACAAATCTTGGCCAAGTACAAAGAATTTGTGGCACATACTGTTGAATAATGTAATTGGGTTCATTCTTCATAAATTTTACTTCATTCAATACTTATTGTACTTGTCAAAAGAATAAATAAAATAATTTTATATTATTAATAAATAACTTATTAAAGCATGGGTTTCGTGCTTGGGTCATATTTATTTTAGGTCAAAGTCCTTATTGTGCACTTCTAGGTTTTGTTTTGAGTCTATAGGATTATTACAGATTTAAATTAATCCATATTGGGCTTTTGAATCATACAAATAGGTTAAGTATTGAGTAAAATATGATTTATGAAGCCTCCACCACCAAGTCAGCCTTAAGGTGATCAAGTCGACCTCAAGCCCAGGAATTCGAGCTCATCTCAAGCCTATATATATAGTGGAATCGAACTCACTTGGAACCAACTTACTACAATACATAAATTCTATATGGACGCTGCAACAAGAGAAATTTGCGAAGTGAAAGAGAAGGAATTTTTGGATTTGGTTTTGGGTAAATTAATAAATTTGAAGAACATCTAAGTTTTAGCACCGCTCTTTCTACATTTCGAGCTATAGTTTGGAAGATCGAAGTTCTAAAATTTTTACTGCAAAAATTGCTGCTACCAAGAGAAGAGGAAGTCCAAGTTTGTTTTGCTGAATGTTGATGTTTGGAGAAGTTTTATTGGGCCTAAATCGAAGTCTTTGAAGCTAGATCGAAGTCTCTACCTCAAGATCGAAGTCTCAAGAAGTAAGGTTGAAATTCTAGGTCAAAGAAACTACATCATATTGCTGCTACTACTGCCAGATTTAGGAAGGATCACAAGGAAGGTTGACTTGGTGTGGAGGAAGTCTAGGTCAAGGTTTAGAGTCTCAAGAACCACTATTGAAGGAAGATTACTGACTGGGTTTTCCCCAAGAGTGGGGTTTTCCCCTGTCTGCTAGCCTATATCTAGTGTCCTTGATCTATATATATTTTCTTGATGAACTAATAAGAAGAAAGATAAGAACAACATAATAAGAACTAAGGAAGTGTGAAAATTCCTAGATCTAACAATATCAAGAATCCTACTGCAACTAGCTAAATCTACTTCACCTAATTTTTAAATTACATTACAAAATTATTTCAGATTACTTCTTAAAACATTGAAGTAAATTAATGAAGCAACCTACACTTAATTAAACATGATTCTAAAATAAGGAAAATGTGCAAAGAAAAACAATCACATAGGACACCTTTATTTTGGACGAAAGTCCCCAGAAAAACCCAATGTGGGAAATCGGTGCAGCAGTTCTGAGGGTTTGATTTTATTAAGCAATAGCAGATCCTGAATACATCTCTGAATACCTCAAGGGTTATTCAGTTATGCAGAGAGAAATAACGGCAGAAATATTTATGAGATTACCTCACATAATCACTGAAAAATCTTAGCTGATCTGGTCACTAGATGAGGTGCCCTTGGTAGGCTCTACACAGTCCCTGTGTCACCCTTTCTAGGCATTGTGTCACCCATCTAGAAGATCAATCTACAACCTGGAATCACTGTTCTCAACCTCTCGGTCTCACACCCTGACTCCTGGCTTCTAAAATTGATTCTTTTGTAAAATCTCAGATTCTCTCTGACCCTCTACACTGCCTCTGCATAGCCCTACGTGGCTCTATTTCAGCATCTATGTGAGAGCTATTGGATCACTCTCTTCCTCTCTCTGTTGATGATTCTCCGGTTGATAAAATCACTCTCTCTTCGGAATCTATATTTTCCCCTCTCTGCACTGGAATCACTTAGATCTATTTCTCCTCTTCAGCATTTCTCACTTCAGAAATTTTGATCTCTAGATTCACTTGGTGTGTCTTTCCAAATGGCCCACAAGCCTTCCTTTATAGTCTTCTCATTGAGACATCAACGACCGAGATTAGATCTCTAATCAACAACTAATATTATAACTTGACTTGATATTTGTTTTTTCTAGATCATTCACACTCTATTTTATTAATAACCTTTAATTATTTAATTTCCCCAAGTTTAGACTTAGGGTCCCCATTAAAATAATTAATTTTTAAAATAAAACATATTATGAGTGGAATTTGCAAAAACGGTTTTTGGGTTCTTTGGAATACATGTGCCTAAGCCTCTCCAAAAATTTGGAGACTTAGAGCACTTCCGATGCTACCAAAAATCAACAAGAAGATCACAATTGAATAATCACGAACAAGAGGATCTTTCTGCCTTTCTGACTCTCTAACATGGTTCCAAATCTATGGTAAAAGAAGAAGGAAAAAGGCAGTCTCAAGGACTTGATCAAGGAAGTTATAAGAAGTTCACTAGAGGAAAGAATTCTTCACTATCTTCAAAAAATATGTCTAATACTCTCAAGGAAATATGGAAAGCCCTATAGAAGAATCAAGTGATGCTGATAGGGTGAAGTACAAAGAACTGGAATTAGTAGCTATGGCGTTGATGGTTGAAGGCATAAAGGAAAATCTTGTCCCCTTCATAGTAAGTATTGATCATGCTCAGGAAATGTATGGGGCTTTGTCAAAACTATTCACCATCAAGAAAATTGAAAAAGTGGCAAGTCTGAAGAATGAAATAAGAACTACTAAGATGATGAAGGAGGATATTGTTTCCTCTTTCTTTGTGAGGATAGAAAGGGTAAGGGATGAGCTTCTTTCCATTCATGAAATAGTACTGGATAAATAACTAGTGATTACAACCATTCTGGGACTACCACCTCCTTGGGGTTCCTTTGCTTCAACTCTCAATAGCTGGAAAGAAACACCCACCTTTGAGGAGCCATGGACAACATGCAGTCAAGAATAATTAAGAGTCTCCTTGGTAACCAACAATGAATAAGTTTCAAATTTTTATGTTGCTGATCATAAAGGAAGATTCAAGAATAATGCACCAAAGAAGAAGCTTGATCTGATCAAAATTGAGTGTTATCATTGTCACAAGATGGGACATTATATGAGTGATTGCCCTGACAACCCTAGGAGCAATAAATAGACAGAGATCATGCTAACATGGTTGAAGAAACATGATCCCTCAAGAAAGCAAAGGCCGAAGAAAATTTAAGGGACTTGCACTACTAAGCCCCTTCTCTCTTATATTTCATTTGTATATTTTATGTAGTATAGGTTTAACATCTTCTTGGAAATATATTTCTTTTTTTTATAAGTTTTAGGCTTTCCCTCAAGCTTGGGAGGGAGATCACAACAACTCCTTAAGATAAGTATCTCATTCCCTCTATTTGCATTCATATACTTATTTAAGGTTTTGATTATATTAAATAATAATCACTTGTCTACCTCTATTCCTTGTCTAGGAATCAATCTGTGGATGTTCAAGAATCATGGAGAAGGCTTCGGGGATCAAATAAGAAGGCCTCACAAGTCAAAAGGTTTCTCAAAGAATTAAAGGTATGTATTAAAATGTAAATTCTTGTTACTCTCTTTGAAATATCCATCTCTATGTTATTAACTGTTGCTATGTCTAGCTCTGCTGAATCCTAAAAGGATTCTTGTTGAATCTACCCACCTTATACACCTCTTATTGCTTATATAAATAGAACCTTATGGAGTTTCTCTCCCAAAAATCCTAACCTAAGGGTATGTTGATAATGTGTGAAACCCTAAACCTATTTAGGGATATTTATGAAGAAGGTTCTATTTGATATTGTCGAGTTTGGGATTTTGATATGATCAAGGAATCTCTAGAATTGCCTGAGTTTAAAATGATGTTGTTTGAAATCCTGAACCTCTGAAGTCTAATATAATAAGGGTTTGCATTGACAATGAACCAAAACCTTAGGTTTTGGTTAGGTCTAATAGGTAAAATCCTTGTTATGAATAGTCTTAGTAATTAAACCCTAGGTATATGTTCTCTTGATTGAATCCCTAACATAGTCTAGGACAATATATATATATATATATATATATATATATATATATATATATATATATATATATATGTCTAATGTGTTAATGTTGACTAAAGTATTATGTGCTTATAATGGTGATCTCCTAGATATGTGTGTTGACCTATTTTCTAATGGTCCTAAGAATCTAGGGTTTGGAAACAAACCTTAATCAAAGTTTGAAAGATCTAGGACGATGATTAAAAAGTCTAGGGTCTATAAATAAATCCCTATAATGATTAAATTCTCTAGTATGTATGTTCATTTGAATCTATATAATGTATGCTTAGAATTTATAAATGGAAAATCTAGGGTTTACATCAAACCCTAGCATAAGTTACTCACAATGTGTTACTGAATTCTAGGATGTACATTAAACCCTAGTAGAAACTCTTCATGATATGTTTTGATAATTGATTTGAAATCTAGGGTATGTGACTAACTCTAGTGAAAGACAATGTCTGAGCTGTAATCAATCTTGATTGACTCTTTTGTATGAAATCTAGGATTTGTATGAATCCCTAGTGGAAAGTCTAACATGTGAATTCCAAACGTTGTTAGATATCTTGTAAATCTATATTGGTTCTAGGATTTATTGAATGTTGTAGAAAGTTATATTATACCTTTGAAAGAAACATTTAAACCCTAAATAGAATGAAATACATTGTGAATTAGTCTAGGGTTTATGATAAAAGTCCCTAGTAAAAATGTTGAAGAGTATATGTCTTCTGTTTGGGTATCTAATATGTATAAAGTTGAAAAATATTCCGTAATTCTGGTATGGCTAACTTTATGTTTTTATAGTTTTGGTTGTGCTTGTTGTCTAAAACTATGCAGGTACATCATAAAGATGAGAAGCTGATAAGTATATGAGAAGGATGAAATCCATGAAACATGCTCCAACACCTAAAAGAAGAATTTGATCTCCCTAGACTAAGAGGGAGCCTGGATAAAAGAAGAAATGGTTATGGTTCTCTACCTCATGTGTCATGCTCTAGACCAGGACTAACAACCGTAAGTCTTAGTGAAGACCATGAGTAAGAATCATAGTCATGATTGGAGAATGATTTGGTACTTCTATAAGAAGGAAAGTAGGATCTGATTGAATAATATGTTGCTACATGAAAAGTAGGAAAGGAAAGTGTATGAGGAATCTTCTCTCAAATATTCAAATGATAGTCCTATCAAAATTAGCTGAAGAGAAACATCGAAACCCAATAGGTTTTCTTTGATTATATACTTGAATATGTATTCTTGATTGGGGTTGTGTTTGTATAGATGAATCTCTTGAAGGTTTTGATAGCATGCTGGTTCCAAATCAATTTGATTAGGAGATATTGGTTATTCTTGATCTGTTGGATCAAGGTGTGATGAGGCTTTTTGAGTGAAGCATTTCCTAGAAAAAAATTAGACCGACACTTTTTTTTGATGTTTTGTTGGGAGGCTGGAATTAGTTGGATGTGCACCTAATTCCCTAGGTTTATGGTTAGTAAGTAAGCCTGATGGTACCTATAGAGGCTGAAATATTTAGTCCATCTTAGTCCCACTTGCATGGACTCTTTTGGTCAAGAATCTAGTCCATGTCATTGCAGTGCCTAAACTATTGAGTGACCAATGGGTAGAGTTCCCTAGTCAGGAATCTAGTCCATGACATTTAAGTTTCTAAAGATTTTTCATAGTTCATATAGTTGTGATCTACCTTGTACTATTGAGTTATGAATACCTCCCTAGTTAAGAGGGAGTGTTGAATAATCTAACTAGGTTCGGTCTTCATAAATTTTACTTGAGTCAATTCTTATTTTACTTGTCAAAAGGATAAAGAAAATAATTTTATATTATTATTAAATGACTTATTAAAGCATGGGTTTCATGCTTGGGTCATATTTATTTTAGGTCAAAGTCCCTATTGTGGACTTCTAGGTTTTATTTTGAGATTATAGGATTATTGCAGATTTAAATTGATCCATATTGGGCTTTTGAATCATGAAAATAGGTCAAGTATTGAGTAAAATATGATTTATGAATCCCCCACACCAAGTCGGACTTAAGGTGATCAAGTCGGCCTCAAGCCCAAGAATTTGAGTTAATCTCAAGCCTATATATATAATGGAATCAAACTCACTTGGAACCATCTTACTGCAATACAAAAATTCGATCTGGAAGCTACAATAAGAGAAATTTGAGAAGTGAAGGAAAAGGACTTTCTGGATTTGGTTTTGGGTACACTTATTGAGTTGAAGAAAATCAAAATTTTGGCACCACTCTCTCTGCATTTCGATCTATAGTTTGGGAGATCGAAGTTCTCAAAGTTTTACTGCAACATTTACTACATCAGGTGCTTCTTCCAAGAGAAGAGGAAGTCAAAGTTTGGTTTGATGAATGTTACAGATTGGAGAAGTTGTATTGGGCCTAAATCAAATTTTTTGAAGCTAGATCAAAGTATCTACCTCAAGATCAAAGTCTCAAGAAGCAAGGTTGAAGTTCCAGGTCAAAGAAACTACATCATAGTGCTGCTACTGTTGCCAGATTTAGGAAGGATCACAAGGAAGGCTGAATTGGTGTGGAGGAAGTCTAGGTCAAGTTCTAGTGTCTCAAGAATCACTATTGAAGGAAGAATTACTGATTGGGTTTTCCCCAAGAGTGAGGCTTTTCCCCGGCTACTGGCCTACATCTGGTGTCCTTGATCTATGTGTAGTTGCTTTGATATTTTCTTGATGAAATAATAAGAAGAAAATAATAATAATTAAAGAAGATCACAAGTAAATAATCAAGAACAAGAGGATCTTTCTGCCTTTCTGATTCTCTAACACATATGAGCATGGATATGGCCTATGCAAGGAAATTCATGACTCTCATGAGGATGGTCATGAGCATGCAAGAAAAGTCATGGAGATGGAAGCGTGAAGGAAATACCTTCCTCACTAAGAGGGAGTGTTAGATTTTGGGTAGCTTGGAAGGTATTTTCAAGGAAGGATAACCCGCCAAAAAGAAGTTTGTTGGGTGATTTAACCAAAGTGGGGTTTTGGACCCAAAGTAGTGGGTTTAGGACCAAAAGAGAAATAATAAGTTATTATAAAGGGTCCAGAGGCTAAAACCCTAGATCTAGAGGTTTCCTAAATGAGCCAAGAAAAATGATAAATGAAGGAGGCATAAGATGAGGTCTCACACATTATGTGTAAGAGAGGTGTGATCTCTCATATACTAAGAGTGCCATAGGAGGGCCAAGTTATGCTGAAGGAGGCCAAGATACTCCTAATCTAAGAAGGTCATAAAGGGAGCCAGGGAAACGAGTGCTGAGCCAAAAAACCATAGTAACTCATATCAAAGAATCAAATCAAACTAAAGAAGAAGACAAAGAAACTCGAAGGATTGCAGTAGGAAATTATGCAATTTTATGGTCTATTTTGTGCTAGAAGAAAGGCTGATTTTGCTCGGGAAAAGGTCGAGATTCATTTGTGTTTTCTGTGCCCCAATAGGGGTCTGTCTAGACCAAGTGTAGGAGGAGTTATCACTGAGATTGTGGGTATAATTTGTGCCCTAATTGAAGTGTGTTAAAGCTAATTTAAGCCACCAAAATTCCGTGGGAGGTTTGTATATTTTTCTATGTATAACGAAGAGGATTGAGCCATTGGAAGAGATCTGACAAGCCACAAATTAGGAGGGTCGAAAGGCCACAAGTGCTATGTTGTATTTCTGAGGTAGGCCAAGCCTTGAGGAGGTCAAAACTAGTCTTAGAACCTTGGAACAAGAGATGCAAGTTACCTTAGTTGCAGAGAGATTACTATAGGGTAGCGAAGGCACTGATGTATTGGAGTTTTAAGTTGCTAGGTATTGTATCTCAAAGTCTGCTCACAAACGAAGTTGTGAACAACGTACTATATGGGAAAAATGCATAGTGACCTTGAATTGAAAATCTACTGGGAGTAGAAGACCTAATTGGAAGCTGATATATGCAAGTATTTGGAGCGACAAATACTCAGTGAGCAGCTAGTGGAACAAGAAGTACAAGGAGGTTCTTCTCTATTGTCAAAGGAGGTAAAGGACCTACTAGGTGTTACGGAAAATGTGGATTGAAAGGGCTGAAGGAGAAGGGCTTCTCTAGCAAGTAAGTTGTGTATTTATTCTTGTCTTGTCATAGGGCAGATTGCAGATTTGAAGTAGCAGATTGTAGGCCCTAGTTTGTATACTATGTATACTAACTGTATTAATGATCGAGGGCCAAGATCCTTAGTATGGCAGCCCCGTGATTTTTTTATTGATGGATTAATAAAATAATCGAGCTTTGGGCTCAAATCTCTGTGTACTTAATTAATTTCACTATTGAAGATTTCCGCTGTGCAAGATGATAAGAAGTTGAGGGTACCTAGTGTGTTTGTGTGCATGATTAGCCTCATAAGAGATCTAAGGCCTAAGTAAAAATCAACACCCTAGTCGTGGCATCCAAAGGACTATAAGAAAATCTTTTGTACATGTTGAGCCCTTAAAATTGTCTGAAGCAAGCTTGGAGTATTGGCTATCTTATATAGACATTGTTGTGAAGCTGAATTATTGAGAATTTTGGTAAGATTTCTTAAGGTTATTTCTACCTTCTGTTTGAAGCATTATTGAAAAAAACATTTGCAGCCTCCATTTGAAGAAAATTTATGAACTTTTTCTCTAGCTCTATATGAATTTGATTGAGGCCAAATTAAACCTTGGTTAGGGAAAAATTGAAACCACTTTCAGAGGTCATATTGAGATCACTCTATGGGTTATTTTGACCTTGTCTACTTAAGGAAAATTTAAAGCAAATATTAAAGTTGTTCTTATGGACCTTGGCATTATTATTGTAAAAGATTGGAATGAGATTTTGAAGTTACCTTTATAGAAGTCTTGGGGTACTCCAAATCACTATAAAAGTAGCACTCGACCTACTCCATTTAACCATCAATTCAGAGGGTCATCATCTACTAGTATCTTTGTTCGTTCATGTGAAGAGGAATATTTTTGAGTTAAGAAGGATGAAGTTATCATGTTTGTGGGAGGGCCGAAGCCCTAAAGGAGTTTGAGAGCCTCAGTTTGTAAGAAGGGACCTTAACCTAAATTATGGGTAGTTGAGATAAGAAAGAGGAAGATAATAACCTATTTTGAGACCAAGCCTCAAGTCTAAAGGAGACCAATAAGCTTCAAACATTAAGGAGAGAAGATTGAGCTAGCTTAAGCATGTGGAGAGACCAAAAAAGTAGAAAAGGAAACTGTTGTTTATCAGAGAAGGGCTTGTCTAGCCCTAGGAGTTTTTAGGTTGTCTGATGAAACTTAGATTGTAATTTTGTTGAATTGGAGAATTTCACTAAGAAACGACTGTTGGGTTTTTCCCTAGTTAGGATTTTCCTGGGGTAATTTTTTTGTCTCTTGTCTTTTGCTGTCTCTTCGTGATACTACTGTCATGATTGTTTTATTTTTGAGAATTTCCATGTATAATTGCTTAATGATGAATGTAACTTGAGATGGATTAATGAATAAATCATGGGAAATAAATTATCATATTATAAGATCATAAAAAATCAACACATTCACACCTAGAAAAATCAACATGGCTCCATGGGTGAATGCATCATTCCCCCACTAGTCAAAACAACATGACCCCATCGGAGAATGTCTGCTCAATTTTGTAAAAACATCAACACTCCCTTTATGGGAGGGATACATTCAACATCACGCCAACCTTGTTTTTAAAGTATACAAACTTCGTTCTAAATAGAGGCTTGATGAGATTGTATGAAATCTTCTCATCTGTGGAAACGTACTGAAGCTTCATTGCTCCCTTCTGCACCATGTATCAGATGAATTGATATTTGATCTAATGTTCTTTAACGTGTCATGAAAAACTGGATTCTCCAAACCTTGACACAACTTTGATTATATAAATTTATTTCGGATTAATCACATTGTTAGGATTTGGCTGACATTTTGAACCAACTAATGTGGTTCAACCTTAGGACAAGGTGAAAAAGCTCATGGATATTAATGAATAAATAGTGTGGATGCATCATCCTAACAATGTGATTAATCCAAAATACATTTATCTAATTTATGGATCACAAAAGTCGTAGATCTAATAACTTTGATTATCACAATGCATCAAGGTTGTCTCTAGCTCCTGATCAAATATCCCTACAAGTAGCTTTCAAAACTTTACTACATCTTGCCTTGCAACATTAGTTGTGATATACTCTACCTCTGTTGTACTAGGTGTGACAAAAGTCTACTTCTGCTAAACCAGGATATCATAGCTAATCCCAAGCTGAAGTAGCACCTCGAGGTGATCTTTATATTCACTGCACTCCTGACACAATGTGAATTAGTATATCCCAGCAACCTCACTTCACCACCTGAGACATATCTCAAACGATATCCAATTGTACCACATAGGTCTCTCAACATATGCTTCGTTGCAACCCAATGTACATGTTGAGAATGCAGCAAGATGATGGAGCTTAGTGAAATGAAGTCGCCTTCACTAAGTGGGCCCGCAGGCAAATTCTGGCGC
>CM076582.1:328906783-329036808 GCA_034641835.2 Pinus albicaulis
ATCTACAAGGTGAAGCAGGCGGCTGACGGGAGTGTGGAGAAGTACAAGGCGAGATTTGTCGCCCGTGGCTTCTCACAGATCGAGGGGATTGACTATGAGGAGACTCTTGCACCTGTCGCAAGGTACTCTTCCATACGGACGATCCTTGCTCTCTCAGCGCAGATGGGGTGGCACATTCATCAGATGGATGTGAAGACTGCGTTCCTCAATGGAGTTATTGAGAAAGAGGTGTACATAGAGCAGCCTGAAGGTTTTGAGATCTTCAGCAGTGAGTCGCATGTGTGCCGACTCAAGAGAGCACTGTACGGGCTGAAGCAAGCACCTCGTGCTTGGTACACTCGGATAGACAGCTACTTCACCGGGCTTGGATTCTCGAAGAGTGAGGCGGATCCAAACCTGTACCAGATTGTGGTGGAGGGGAAGCTGTTGATCATCGTACTGTATGTAGATGATCTGATTTTGACTGGCGACGAGCAGTTGATACTTTCATGCAAGGAGGATCTTGCACGAGAGTTTGAGATGAAGGACCTGGGCATCCTTCATTATTTCCTGGGATTGGAGATTTGGCAGCGCAGTGGAGGGCTGTTTGTTTCTCAGGGCAAGTATGCCCGGGAGATTCTAGAGAGGTTAGACTGCAATTTGCAAGCACATTGATACCCTCTTCTTTAGTGGATGGAGGAAGGAGATGCTACGGAGGAGGTAGTGGATGCCTTGTCTATCGACGATTGGTAAAATTCGTTGATGTATACGGTAATGCTCGACCCGATATGCTGTCTGATTAACCAGCTTTAGCAAAGCTATGGTTAAGCCTACCAAGCTCTTTTGGAAGGCGGGCAAGCATGTATTGCGCTATATCGAAGGCACATCGGGATATGGTCTATGGTACGAGACGGAGGATGGAGTGAAAACTGCAGCTTCCGCGATGCGGGTGGGCGGGGAGCGCGGACGGAAGAGCACTTAGGAGGTTTTGACATTGAATTCGACGGCGGTTTCTGGTACAACGAGACGAGATCGCGTGGCACTCGGTTCAACGGTAGAGGCACATGGCGAGCTTGCATGTGAGGGTATTTGGATGAGGAAGATCCTCGCAGGTTTGTTCAGGTTGCATTTGGAGCCTACAGTGATCTACTGTGATAACCAGAGCTGCATCAAGCTCTCGGCTAATCCAGTATTTCATGATAGGTCCAAACATATCGACATCAGGTACCATCACATCGGAGATTGTGTTCAGCGGAGGATCATGATGCTTTCATATGTTCCCACGGAGGATCAGGATGCCGACATCCTGACGAAGGCGCTCACCAGGAGCAAGTTCGAATTCCACAGAGGCAGGATAGGGATTGCAGATAATCCATATCTTGCTGAGAGGGAGTGTTGAGAATGCGGCAAGATGATGGAGCTTAGTGAAATGAAGTCGCCTTCACTAAGTGGGCCCGCAGGCAAATTCTGGCGCAAAGTCTATTTTTAGACTATGTCTATTTTTAGACATACGGAGCATAATTTGGGAATTCTACTTGGAGATTCTTGAAGTATGCGACATGTCGATAAAAATAGATGAGACCCTTATTTTTAGGACCCAGGCTATTTTTAGACTGTATCTCCTAAAAATATTGAAGTCAAATATTATTTACCCTTAATAATATTTTGACTATAAACATCAGTTTACTCTCTTGGAGCACTTCAGTTTGAGTCATGGAGGTGACTCATGCAACTGACACAAGGAATCACGTGGTCCCTAGGGTTTGATGGCATCTTGCATGGTTGGCTTCAGTTAGACTTCAGTGGCAGAAGTTTTGGAGGAGTTAACGGGACAAGTAGTGGAGTTGTGTTCTGTTTGTTTTAGTTGAACTAGTTGGGGTTAGTTAACTAACTAATCAACTAGATATGAGTGGAGTAAATTAAATAATATTTAATTTACTAAATATTAACTCATTAGTCAACTCAAGAACACTTCAGTTCACTACAGTGCATGATCAGTTCAGTGGAGACCCCTGGGCATCCTTCATTATTTCCTGGGATTGGAGATTTGGCAGCGCAGTGGAGGACTGTTTGTTTCTCAGGGCAAGTATTCCTGGGAGATTCTGGAGAGGTTCAACATGCAAGGCTGCAAGCCTGTTGATACCCCTCTTCCTGGTGGTTGGAGGAAGGGAGATGCTACTTCGGAGGAGGTAGTGGATGCCACTGTCTATCGACAGTTGGTGGGGTCGTTGATGTATCTGGTCAATACTCGACCCGATATATGCTATGCAGTTAACCAGCTTTCGCAAGCTATGGTTAAACCTACCAAGCTCTTTTGGAAGGCGGGCAAGCATGTATTGCGCTATATCAGAGGCACATCGGGATATGGTCTATGGTACAGACAGGAGGATGGAGTGAAGCTATCTGGCTTCACTGATGCAGATTGGGCAGGGAGTCCAACGGACCGGAAGAGCACTTCTGGAGGAGTTTTGTGTGGAGTCGGCTGTGATTTCACAGTACGGCAGAGGCAGAGATGCAGTAGCCTCGAGTTCAGCAGAGGCCGAGTACATGGCAGCAAGTTTGGCTGCATGCGAGGCTATTTGGATGAGGAAGATCCTCGCAGGTTTGTTCAGGTTGCATTTGGAGCGTACAGTGATCTACTGTGATAACCAGAGCTGCATCAAGCTCTCGGCTAATCCAGTTTTTCATGATAGGTCCAAACATATCGACATCAGGTACCATCACATCGGAGATTGTGTTCAGCGGAGGATCATGATGCTTTCATATGTTCCCACGGAGGATCAGGATGCCGACATCCTGACGAAGGCGCTCACCAGGAGCAAGTTCGAATTCCACAGAGGCAGGATAGGGATTGCAGATAATCCATATCTTGCTGAGAGGGAGTGTTGAGAATGCGGCAAGATGATGGAGCTTAGTGAAATGAAGTCGCCTTCACTAAGTGGGCCCGCAGGCAAATTCTGGCGCAAAGTCTATTTTTAGACTATGTCTATTTTTAGACATACGGAGCATAATTTGGGAATTCTGCTTGGAGATTCTTGATGGATGCGACATGTCGGTAAAAATAGATGAGACCCTATTTTTTAGGACCCAGGCTATTTTTAGACTGATCTCCTAAAAATATGGAAGTCAAATATTATTTACCCTTAATAATATTTTGACTATAAACAGCAGTTTACTCTCTTGGCGCACTTCGGTTTGAGTCATGGAGGTGACTCATGCAACTGACACAAGGAATCACGTGGTTCCTAGGGTTTGATGGCATCTTGCATGGTTGGCTTCAGTTAGACTTCAGTGGCGGGAGTTTTGGAGGAGTTAACGGGACAAGTAGTGGAGTTGTGTTCTGTTTGTTTTAGTTGAACTAGTTGGGATTAGTTAACTAACTAATCAACTAGATATGAGTGGAGTAAATTAAATAATATTTAATTTACTAAATATTAACTCATTAGTCAACTCAAGAACACTTCAGTTCACTACAGTGCATGATCAGTTCAGTGGAGACCGGTGGAAGAGGTAGATGAAAGGGTGAGTAAAGCTATCAGTTGGTAGATTTGTTTTGCATGAGTTTTGCATTACACTTGGAGGAATTTTCCATGACAATTACGCAATCAAGGGAAGGGGATTCGAACCTTGAACCTCTTCATATACAGGCCATGATTGCGCAATAGAGGCAAAGGCAATTGGCGGGGAGTTTTGAACCTCAGACTTGTTCAAAACTGAGTCAGATTGTGAGTAACTTCATGAGAGAGTACTGAGTACTTGTGAGGAGTATTGTACTTGTTTGGTTACTTGATTTCTCCATTATAATATACACAATAGCTGTGGGGTTTTCAGCTATAGGCTTTCCCCATACATACTAAGTTAATGTGTGATTGATTTGATGTGAGATTGCTTCTGTTATTTCCGCATGTGACAATTCATTGTAGAAGAAGGTTATGTGTTATGTATGCAATTCGAAATTGATATATGACCAGGTTAATCTTCAGTGAATAAGTGATTTATTCAGCTAATTTCTACAGTACATGCCTCAACACAACCATAAATTGGCTTAGCGTGTTTACTGCAAAGCAAATATCTGGCTTGAGGTTAACTAGGTACATCAAGGATTCGATCAACTGCCTGTAGATAGTGGGATCCACCTAATCTGAATATGAGTGAAAATCACTCATCTTCTTTAGATTTTTCACCATAGGTGTATCCATTGACTTGTAATCCATCATACTGAATTTCCTCAAAATATGAACAATGTAGTTCCCTTATCCGAGGAAGATCTCGCCTGGTCTCTGCCACACCTCTAATCCCAATAAATAATTCACCAAGCCAAGATCCTTCATCTTGAACTTTGAGGCCAACTCGCTCTTGCACCTGACTATGAGCCTCTTTACCCAAATGAGGAACAAATCATCACATACAACACCAAGATCAAAGGATCACCATAAAGAACCATGAAGAAAAGGTCAGGGTCTATATCACTCTTTGTGAAGCCCAAACTCATTAGGTATCCATTAATCCCAGAATACCATGCCTTGGGTCCCTGCTTGAGTCTTTACAAAGCCTTCTTCATCTGCAAATATGGGAGTCCTTCCTATTGTAGCTCAAAATGACCCAGTCAATTTTTTTTGGATTGCTACATATTTTCTCAAAAATGTTCGCCAACTTCTTTATGTTCTAGAGCTTTATTTGGGAACTGCCTTAAGTTTTTGTTGAAAAGGAAAACAATTCCATATAAGCACAAAAATAATCCAAAAAAAGAGCTCAAAAACCTTGCCCGTTTGCACGATATGAGCAACATACTGAACACTTACTGGGACGCCATAGTTGCAACTCTTTAGCTCAACTCATCGACTTTGTAGTTTATGTGAATAATGCTTTCTGATTTGATTTGGAAAAGGATGAAGGCCGAAGTTAAAAGGTTGAAGGTGGCCCAAATTTGGGCATGTTTGGGAGCACAAGTTGCAAGCTTCTTCAAACACCTAAATACCCCCAAACTTAAGTGTGGACCCAATAGGTTGTTTTTGCCTTGCCCACCCATTCAAGCCCTCTCTGTTGTTTAGGCCTCTTGGCAAGTGGGACCATCAAACAAAGGCCACACCCCTAAACTCTTGGGTGCCCCAAACTTTGGCATGGGGCCTAACTCAAATAGATCTAGGATCAAACCAATTCAGGTTGTAAATGTTACTAGCCTTGAACTCTTGAATGGGTCTAACTCCTATTTGGACCCTGCATATCCAATTGAATTATTTGGGACTATAGGCTTATTTGGGCCTTCCTATCTTATTGGGGCCTCACGACATATTATAACCCGAATTCCTGAATAAACATGAGCTCCATAAGAAAAGGTTACACCTAATAATATAAACAATATATGAATTGCGTTTAACTTTGGGTTAAATTTCTTTGTGTCATTGTCGACAATGTTGACTTCCTGCCCTTTTCCTATATGATTATTCAGATAGTAATTAGAGTTACTCATTTGGTGCTTACTGCACGCTATTCTCTTACATTGGAATGTACAGAAATGTTAAATACACTTGCTTCATATTTCCAATTATTAATTACTTAGGAGTCAGTAACATACTTGTAAATCAAACAATTTTTCAAAGGAATGTATAAAAACAATTAAGAGCTAAGGAAATGGGGTTCAAAAGCTAGGGTTGGGAATGATTTTTGTATAGAGAAGTCTGTGAGGCATTTTCATAATCGATAAAGATTCCAGTTCTTGGATGCATTTACAGTTTTTTTCTTGCCTCTGTTATTTTTTTTACCTTACATTGTCTTGTTCCTTCTTAATAGTATTTTTGGGATCTGAATGAGTTTTATTTCCTGAAATACATAAAGTTATCTCTGGATAGGTTTTTATTTGTGTAAGGTAGATAAATCTGCGCAAGTCACACCTACAATATTATATGAGTAAACTATTACATTCATGATCCTTAATAACAAATATTATTTTATCCCTTTAAGCATAATTGTTTAAAGTGGTTCTACACTGAGCTCTAACTTCTTGAATTCAAGAATACTCTACTAAGGTAGCTAGTTCTTTTTCTAATTTCTTATGTTATCCTTTTTAGCTCTTCAGTCTGTGAATATTCAAGATGTGGCCTTATGGTTATAGAGAGTAATTCTTTGACTTCAAGATCCATTGCATGCAAGCTTGCTTCCTAACAAAAATTATTACAAAAAAACTTAGATGCCCAGGCATGATTCCCTTGCCAAGATTTGTCTCTAGGAGTTACATAAAATTAGTGTCGTTGTTAGGGAACGAATGAACGAAGCTATCTTTCCCTGAGTGTATAACATGACAAGGTCTAAATCTTGATGGTGAACAAGATTTAGACATCAAATATTAGATACTTATCATTCACCTGGTGACTCCAATATCAAAGTCTCAATTGAAGAATGAACCCTGCTGATAGAAAATGAAGAGATAGTGTGGAAAGGCCACGTGGTTTTTCAAAGAAATTATATTATTTTTCATCGATTCTTTCCTGTCTTGTCCCTTACGTATGAATAATATTATCCTTTTCTTTGTATACTGAGATAAGCACAAATCTTCAACTGAATATTCCTCATTAGAACAGGAAGATTTATCTTCTTCTTTTATTGTTGATCTTGCTCTGATTCATTCCTCTGAACCGTATGAGAAAGAGGATGTCCATATCACAATTTCTCCTTAACATGACTAATCATGTTAGCCTACAAATAATAAATTGATACTTTCATGATAATTTCCTGATGTATTGGGGTGAAAACAAGTCTTATAATCAATATTTTTCCTAGTTTTATGTTATGAGGAGGAAGAAGGATGATTTTTTTACTTTTTTTCTATATGTGGTTCACGAACCCCGATCATCAGTGACCTCTATGTCCACAGAATTTTAGTAGGCAAATCCACCCACATTGATCACTTTCCGACTCAACATTAGAACCTAGCACCGATATTATTGAGAGAATTGAACCCGTGACCTCATTGGACATTGGATAATCCAATGCTCCGTATGTGTTTCACGACATGGGCTTAACCAGCTCCCATGGATTCGTTAACTAAGGCGATGCACCCATTTACTAACACATGTGGGTTTTGGTGTAACGAAAATCTTGATTCCAACAAATGGTACAAGAGCCAAAGGTCTTAAGTTCGAATCACATCCATCTCGTGCTTGGTGGGGATATTTTTGGGCATTGGATAAAGAATTACTCCTCATGTGTTTCGTGACATGTGCTTAACTGCCTCTCGTGTATTCGTTAACTCTAGCGATGTGTCTTTTTACTAACACCTACAGGTTTTTGTGTAACGAAAATCGTGATTCCAACAAACCTCTCAATAGAAAAGGTGCTTTAACGAAGGGGACTCGACCAATAGAGCTAACCCTCAGGGCTAGAAGGATGAAACTATTACCAGGTTCAATAGAAGATTTCAAAGCTTTTATCTTAGAATGCCTAAGAACATTTTGCCTTATGAAGCTGTTTCCATGCTGTGTTACACAACAAATCAACATCTTGATTTGGCCTTTTCTTTTAGAGAGAGGATACCTTCAACCATAGAGCTATTGTTTATTGATGTTGAAGAGATTGAAAATAACCTTTGGCCTTGTGGTAAACTTCAAGACCAAATTTGGGATGAATATTTGGATGTAGAGCAACAAGATAAATGATATGAACAACAAATATCAAATCAAGGTTTTCATTTGTATCAATCAGATGATTTTTCATGTGTAGTAGAATTTTTTCTAATTATGAACAGAGGGATGATTTTTCTTTGAGATTTCTTGAAGATGATTTTGCAAAGGATAATTGTACATGCTCAAATTGTAGAGGGCCTTTTGTTGACACCAATGGGAATGTTTTGAGTCTTGATAGAATATTGTTACATGATTAATTTGTTGAAGAGGAGTGTATACAAAGATATCCAAATTTTTCTTACCAGGATAATATTTCCTCAAAAGATCCATGTGAAAGTCTAAACAAAGAATTATGCAAACATATATTTCGGAGAAAAAAATTCTTATTAGTTTATGGTAAAGAATTTACATTCCTTGAATGTAGTTATCTTTAACCAAAGGTAGAGGTATTTTATGATCATGAAGACATTTTTTTTGACCTATCTCAAGATCATGTAGCAGCCTATTTGGAGTTCTTCTTCAATTCAATTTCTTCACTACCATCTCATTGTGAGTGTGATGACACCATTGCAATTTGGATGGAGTCTTCTGTTTCAAGGGTCCCAAAAGTCATAATTTCTAGCTTGATATTAGTTTGTAGAGATAAGTATCAGTTTCCTATGGAATTTTTGTTGCATAGACTATGTTCTTTTAGTTTCTCAGAAGGTTGCATGTAACCAGGTTTGTCAAGAAATCACATGCTTACCTGGTACCATTGGAAATTTTCTTACGCATGAGCAAATCAATTGAATTGGCTAGAGTAGGAAATGTATATAAATAAGCTCACCTTTTGAGAATTCAATTTTCATCAACATAGTGAATAAGGACTCCATAGCCCAATGGAGAAGCACAGGTATAGAGCAGTTTGTTTTCAAAATTCATGAAGTGTGTGTTTACTTTCTGCATGGTTGCTTTAAGTTGAGCAGAATAGGGTTATAGGTTGTAGGATAGAAATGGATTAAAGGCATTGGTCTACAATTCTTGGTGCCTTGCAGGGAGGGCACTGTCTCTAGGTGGAGCTAATGTTGTAGCTCAAAATGATCCAATCAATTTTTTTTGGGACTACTACATATTTGGTCAAAAATTTCCACCAACTTATTTATGTTCTCGAGCTTTATTTGGGAACCATCTCATGTTTATGTCGAAAAGGAAAGAATTTCCATATAAGCACATAAAGAAGCCAAAAAACGAGTTCAGAATCTTGGCCTGTCTACATGATGCGAGGAAAATATCAAACACTTGCACGGAAGTCATAGTCATAACACTTCAACTCAACTCACTGACTTTACACTTTTTATGTGAATAGTTATTTCTATTTTTATTTGATAAAGGACAAAGGGCGAATTTGAAAGGTTGAATGCGGCTCAAATTTAGGCATTTGGGCCTGTTCAAGAGTACAAGTTGCAAACTTCCCTTAACTCCCAAATACCCTTGAACTTGAGTGTGGACCCTGCAGGTTGTTCGGGTATTTCCCACCGATTCGCTCCCCCTTGTTTTTTTGGGTCTCTAGGAAAATGGGACCATCTAACAAAAGCCACACCCTTGAACTCCTGTGTGCTTTGAACTTCGGCATGGGCCCCAACTCAAATACATCTAGGATCAAATCATTTCGGCCTTTCGAGTGTGTGTTGTAAAAGTTACTGGCCCCGAACTCCCTAATGGGCCGAACTCTATTGTGGATCTCACATATCTAGTTTTCTTAACACATTTTGGCCCAAATTTCCTGGCTTGTTCGAGACTCTAGGATTATTGGACCTTCCTCGCTTATTGGGGCCTCAACATATTACACCTTTAACACTCAAATAAATGTGGGCCCCATAAGAAAAGCTTACAATTGGAAAATATATGAATTGCCTTGAACTTTGGGTTAAAGTTCTTTTTGTCAATGTCAGCAGTGTTGGTTTCCCGCATCTTTCTTATCGAATGATTCAGATCATGATTTGAGTTACTCGTCTGGTGCTTACTGCATGCTATGCTCTTTGAGGCTATGATGTACCGAAATGTTAAATACACTTGCTTCATATTTTTAGTTATTAATTAGTTAGGATTCAATCACAAAATTGTAATTGAACTAGTTTTTCAAAAGGAATGTATAAAAATGATGAATAACCAAGGAAAAGGGATTTGGAAGCTAGGGTTGGGAATGATTTTTGTATCGAGAAGTTTGTGAGAAATTTTCATAGCCAATAAATACTATAGTTCTTGGACGCATTGACAATTTTTTTCTTGCCTTTGTTATTTTGTTTACCTTTACATCAACTTGTTCCTTCCTATCAGTATTTTTGGGATTTGAATGAGTTTTATTTCTTGAAATACATAAATTCATCTTTGGATAGGTTTTTATTTATGTAAGGTATATAGATTTATGCAAGTCACACCTACTATCTTATACGAGTAAAATTGTTACATTCATGTTCCTTTATAATGAATATTATTTTATCCCTTTAAGCAAAATTGTTTAAAGCGGTTTTGCACTAAGGTCTAACTTCTTGAATTCAAGAATACTCTGTTAAGGGAGTTGCTTATTTTTCTACTTTCTTATCTTTTTAGCTATTGAGTTTTTGAATATTCAAGATGTTGCCTTCTAGTTATAGAGACTATTTCTCTAACTTCAAGATCCATTGCATGACAAGATTTCTTCCAAACAAAATTTATTACAAAAAAACTCAGATACCTACGCATGATTCCCTAGCTAGGAATTGTCTCCAGGAGCTACATCACTTCCTATGTACCTCAAAGCCCTGAGGTTGCTCCATGTACACTTCCTTAATCACACCATTGAGGAATGTGGTATTTACATCCATCTGATATATCCTCCAACCCATAAAAAAATCAAGAGAAACAATTGTTCTGATAGAATTTTTCTTGACAACTGGAGCAAACATCTCATCATAGTCCACTCCCTCTTTCTGGGAGAATCCTCTTGCCAAAAACCTGTTTTTGTACTTCTCGATGCTGGCATTTGCTGCATGCTTGATTTTATAGATCCTCTTAGAATTCACTGATCACTTCCCGTATGGTCTTGGAGCTATCTCGCACACATCATTACTCATGATGGATTGATACTCTTCCATCATGTCATCCTTCCAAACCCGCTAGCTTGTTGGCTCCTCATAAATGGAAGGTTCAAAATGGCTCATAAATTCCATATAAATTGAGAACCTATGAGGTTGTTTTTTCTCTTTGAAGTTATCTCTAGGAATTGCATGCCCTTATGCATCATTCAAAGTGTCACGAAGCCATGTTGGCCTCTTCCTGGTCAAAACAACATCTCTAGGTTGTTTAAGAATGTAACTAGGTTCGTTCTTCATAATAGTATAATGTAATATATTTGTGAAGAGAAATTTTATTATTATTAAAATCACTTATTAAAGCATGGGTTTCATTCTTGGGTCATCATTTTTAGGTCAAAGCCTCCATTATAGGCTTCTAGGTTTTATATTGAGTCAATAGAGTCATTGTCAATTTTATTAGACCCTTCTTAGGCCTTTGTATCATGTGAAAAGAATTATGTTTGATTCAAATAGGTCATTTTACACCTCCACACCATGTTGGCCTTGTCCCTATGAAGTGGCCTACATTAGGGCAATTCGACCCACAAAAGAGGATATATATAGAGAGGCAGTTCTATCCATTAGGCTCATTCACTCAACAAGTTCGATATACAAGCAAGAGAGGTAGAAAAAGTGATAAATAGATGCAGAAGGACGAAGTTTGTTGGGAAGGATCTAAATCTAAGTTTTGGGCTATCTATCTCTCACATGTGCGAAGTTACTGGGCTTCTATTGGGGCCAAAATTTTGAAATCTACTGCAAGTCAAAGTTCTACTATGGGGTCGAAATTATGCTGCTAGAAGGTTGAAGTTGCTGCTGGGAAGCTGCCACTTGGAGAAGGAGGAAGGGTCGACTTGGTGATTGGAGGAAGTCTGTGTCTAGGTCAAAAGGGTCTTGGATTGTCTCATCTTGTTCTTGAAACTACTGAAGGAAGAGTTCTTATTGGGTTTTCCCCTTTTAGGGATTTTTCTCTAGTTGCGCGCCTACATATTGTGTCTCTTGTTCTTGTGATCTTCCTGCACATATAATTTGGTAATTGCTTGATGAAACATAATCTAATACAAAATTAAAAGAAGCCAACATAGTTCCCAAGTAATTATCAAGAAGATGAATCAAAATCCTAATTCCTACAAGTATTGATTTCTCAACATAGGCATGTCCAGTGGCTCGCTAGCTCTATTGACTCCTTCTGATAGTCTGAAGAATGATTAACTGGAATAGAGGGACCTATACTTGCATCCTTCAGAGCATGTTTCTCCTCACTATCAATCTTCATGTGGGACTCTACTGGATGTCTTAACCAATATATATAACCCTCCCTCTCAAGCATCAATCACTCTTGTTGTGTCTATGTTCTAGCCTTTATGTCATACATGAACCTAAACATCTACAAATGTAACTTTGTAACCTCTTTTTATCCTCCAACACCGAGATAGAGAGCAAGTTCTTCTTTAATCCTGGTAAAAACAAAATGTCTCTCATGTTTAGAGAATCTCCAGATTATAGTTGAAATGATGTTGTCCTAACTCCCTTCACTGCATACTTGGCATTATCTCCAAGTTCCACCTGCCATGCTGAATCCTTCTTTGTCAAATTTGAGAGAGAATCTTGAAAACCTATCATGTGACTAGAAGTACCATTTTCCATCAACCAAATATCATTGTTGTTAGCAATAGTGCCTGAAAGAGCGAAAACAAGAAAATATTCCTTTGTCTTCTTCAATGGTGGATGCTCATCATCATCATCAACATCACCTACTAATATATGATGCTTTCCCTCCCTTTATTATGAGGACAATGGGAGGCATAGTGACCAAATGTATAACAATTGAAGCACTTGATCTTTGAAAGATCCTTCTTCTTCTAACCCTGAATTGGAGCTAGTGTTCTATGAGACTCTTTCTTACCAGAATTTCTTCTTTATTTTCCTTTTCTTGCATGATCTGCAAGGGCTTGAATTTATTCATCTTAAGGTATTGATAAGCTATTCTTGGACAACAATCTAGCCTCCACTTGGAAGAAATCAATCCATAGTTTATCAAACTTGGGCAGCTTATCTCGTGCACAAATGTGTTAGAAATTACCAGAGAAATAATAAATTTATCGAGAGGAATAATAATCATAAAAAAGAGCCAACAACAAAACATTAACATAAACACAGATGTTTATCCGGGAAAACCCCAAATCCGGTGAAAAACCCAACCAATGAAATTTCATTAACCATTGGCCAAAACCCTGGCCAATCCAGCCAAGTGAGCCTTCACCGCTCACCTCCAGGCCTATATTACAATGAAGTCTTTCCTGCCTTTTATAATAGGCTCCATTACATGAAATACCATAGGCTGAAAACCATGGGTGCACAATACCATGTGCCCAAAAACCACTACTATTTAACCTAGTCAACATTGACTCTATCCCGAGTCAAGTTTACCTAACAATTCCCCCCTTAAAATTCACTTGGGGATTATTGACTAAATCCGGCCAATCCTGCTAAATGAGACAACCCCGCTCACTCTAGCTCTTCCCCCCTTCAAATTTTTACCCAGGGTAATTGTTAATTTGACATCCCCCCTATCACCTAGGTCCCCAACCAATGAAATTTCATTAACCATTGGCCAAAACCCTGGCTAATCCGGCCAAGTGAGCCTTCACCGCTCACCTCCAGGCCTATATTACAATGAAGTCTTTCCTTCCTTTTATAGGCTCCATTACATGAAATACCATGGGTTAAAAACCATGGGTGCACAATACCATGTGCCCCAAAACCACTATTATTTAACCTAGTCAACATTGACTCTATCCCGAGTTAATTTTACCTAAAAATTCCCCTCTTAAACTTGACTTGGGGTTTCTTGACTAAATCCAGCAAAAATTGCTAAGTGAGACAACCCCACTCACTCTAGCTCTTCCCCCCTCAAATTTTTACCCAAGGTAATTGTTAACTTGGCATCCCACCTATCACCTAGGTCTAACCCAGAATTTACTAGTGATTTCCCTAGGGTACGCATGCCATACCAGGTCTTACAGCAGTATGCCCATATACATGTAATAAAATTAACTTCATTATAATAATATATATATTTTCTGTTTCATTGTTGCTTTATTTGTACATATGAAATCAATGTCCATATAAAAAGAACCCATCTACCGGATTACATGGGTCACCAGCCTCTGTAACCGCCAGTCCTCTAGGAGTTCTCTTCAGATACATGATTCATCAATTAATTAATCCATGTACACATATCCTCTCTCATTTTGACAAGCTCTCTTTGATCTACATTTCTTCAGTACTATGATCTGCACCTACGGAATGTCCATCGTCTTCTGTATAGGAGCGCTCTTGCCATTATCATGGCCCTATTCACGTAGTGCTACAAAACATCATGTTAGCTCCAAAGAATACCTTGATTTACGGTGGATTGCGCATCACGTGACTGCACAAGATTTTGACATGCCTTTGGTAGATCCAAGTGATCTGCAACCGTGGCCAATAGATATAAGTGCTCCCGCTCCACTCCCACATCTATTGCACCATCACCGAGCAACATTCGGGGAAAAAAAAGACACATCGACCCATTTCTATTTGTTCCCAATCTCGCTTAGAATGCAGACTCCTTGTTGTCGCATGCACGCAAAAGTGGCCATGGCTTCAGCTAGCACGATAAACAAATGATCCGCTTTCAACCCAGTCACAGCAACATGCTTTGGAGCCAAGAGCCGACAATGTCTGCATAAAACTCGACTAGAGCCAAATTCTTGTTTTTGTTTTTTACTCACGACATTGCTGAATTTTTTGTCTTTCAACACCAAGACGTCTTTCTCATCGACATCCAGCGCACTTCGATCCTTCATCGAATTCCTCTATCAACACTGCCTCCTTGTAGTATTCTACAAAAGAAAAAATATTCTCTTTGAATTATAACATGCGCTCACCACTAGAACACACTCCTGTGACGTAACCCTTATCAACGAATCCCCCAGTTCCGCTAGATAGAGCGGTGAAAATTCCACCACCCCCATTTATACACCATATCTTTGGACCTTAGTGCCTGAAAAAATTGGGCTCTTCCACACGTGATTTTTCCTTTTCCCGGATCTCTTAGCCCATAGAGAATACCTATCTATCTTTCTTTCATCAAACCTGATGCTGCAATCACACTCTTCCATCATTAAAATATCAAGCTCATGCTTAAGGTTCAAGGATGCTACCATATCTATGGTGACTATCCACATGTCGTCCATGTGTTCCAACAATATGATCACCCACGACGCACCTCTTTACGTTTCTATAGCTCTACATATGGACACTGCAGTAACTTGGTCTGCAACCCCATTGCATCATAATCCCCATGCTTGTTCCACTTAGATCCACACCTGGGAATATCATAGACCATCTGCAGATCTATTAGATCTAGTAGATCCATTCACTGGCATGGAATACTAGTTGAAATCGCCCCTCGGCACCACTATTCACATTGAATCCCTCCGATGCCTTCGGCTAATATCTGTAAACAAAATCTGCATTGATTTATCCATTCACCAGGCCAATAAAAAAAATATTTGCTTCAAAAGCATACCTCTGAAGCCAAATATAGCTCTGATACCATTGGTTAGAAATTACCATAGAAATAATAAATTTACCGAGAGGAATAATAATCATAAAAAGGAGCTAGCAACAAAACATTAACATAAAGACAGATGTTTATCCTGGAAAACCCCAAATCCGGGGAAAAGCCCAACCAATGAAATTTCATTAACCATTGGCCAAAACCCTGGCCAATTCGGCCAAGTGAGCCTTCACTGCTCACCTCCATGCCTATATTACAATGAAGTCTTTCCTGCCTTTTATAGGCTCCATTACATGCAATACTAGGGGCTGAAAACCATGGGTGCACAATACCATGTGCCCCAAAACCATTACTATTTAACCTATTCAACATTGACTCTATCCTGAGTCAATTTTACCTAACAAAATGCCTTATGGAAATGGATCCCATGAGCAAGGAAATCCATTTAGAGTCATTGTAAAAAGTTTTGCATCCTCAATGGTATCTCAAATGGCTCTAAAGTTTATCTCTCAATTGAGAGACTCTCATGAGGTAAGAGACAACATAATTTGATCTAGACATTATGACACTATGGAGTTGACACCTCAAGGTTAGTTTCTTGCTAGTGTTGTCACTCTTGAACAATCCCACCAAAGCATCATACATCTCTTTGGCAGTCTTCAACTCAACAATATGTGGAATCAAGTGGTCCTTTATGGAATCTATCAATATTCTCCTAGCCTTGGCATCATTCTTCTTATGACTTTCTTTCTCCTCAACTCCCTTTTTCCATGGAATAACCTTCTTCACATGACCTTGAAGGTCATTTTATTCCAAGACAAGTAGTTTCATAGTCTTCCAAGATCTGAAATTGGTGGCACCATCCAACCTATCTTCAACTTTAATACTTGGCACCATTTTTACAAGAGATCATGAATTCAATCAAGCCCTTGAATACTGGTCTCTAAGGCTGACTTCAATGGCTAATATTTCAATAAATCTTTGGTCCCATGTTGAAATCCTACAAGGCATGGAGTAGAATACAATTTTCTGCCGGGTAATTATTTCCTAATTATTTTTCACACAGTACTTTATAGCACTCATATCATTGAATAATTACACGAAAAAACTATCAACAATAAATGAAACAGAAACAATAAAGACCATAGAAAGACTTTGTTACCTTTCGATTTTGTTATAGGTGAATGGTTAATTATAATTTTTTGAATGGCATTATCATTGATATCAATGTTGGTTCCTGAACGCTGTTAATATATGTCATGGATTGCATCAGTTGGAAACTTCAATAGACAAGAAGCCCTGGAATGAAGCAAGGAAACACTAGAAGCCCTGCACTTGATGTTTTTAGTATGAATACTAATGAATTTGATCTGGATACTTTCATCAATTGATGCTCCCCATCATTTCAATTCTAATGATATGTGGCACGTCACGAGGCTCATCACGGTTGAGGAGATATGCTTGATTAAAGTTTGAGGCCCATTCTTTGGTTAAGAAGCTCCAAAATTCGAATTCTATTGGCAGATTAATGCTTGGTCAAATGATGGCATTATTATTATTATTATTATTATTATTATTATTATTATTAAAAGTGTTTCTTGATGGTCCTCGCTTAGCAAAAATTACCTCCTCGAGTCGGTATCCAAGAATAAATTATTTTTGGCTCCACAAAATTTAATTTTGAAAATTCAAGTTTAAGTTTTGTAGGTCGACTCAGTCAAAAATTTTATTTTTTAGGCATTATCTAAGGTTGGCTCCATGACAATTAGGTCATGTTGTCCCCCTCCCTTGAGCCCCATCATCTACTATAAATAGAGGGCTCGGTTCCTCTTCAAATATCATCATTCTAACACATTTTCCATTTGAGATTTATGAGACCAAGAGCTTCCACGTAGATTCAAGGAGAAGGTCGAGTTCAGAAGGGTTTTGGGCTTGCATTTCCTGCATTTTCTTGTTGGATTTTGGCTGGGTTTTATAACATATCTCTGTGACCACTTTCATCATACAATCTTTGCATTTGTTTGAGGTCATATCTACACAGGTCTAGGGTTGCACTCTTGATTACAATGCATAGGTCCTGAGGCCATATTTCGGCCTCCCTAAGGCACACCTCTTGAAGCTCGAATCTGAGGTATTGTTATAGGTTCAAACCTAAATATTGTTGAAGTATCCTAAGGCTCAGACTTGAGGTTTATTTCCAGATTCCACATCCTCGTGTGAGAAGATTTGGAGGGTTATTTTGGGTCATCCTTCAGAGAAGAATTCACTTTTCTTAAGGCCTATCACTGAGGTCTTTTCAACCTTCTTTTCATATCTTTATGGCATTTATTTTTAAGGAATTTTTTTGTAATTAATGGTGTAATTCCAACCTCTATTGAAGAGGCACATAACCCTCAATTCAATCCTGAGGAAGTGACATGTCACACAGAATTTAAGTATTATTTGACACTAATTTGAGAAGCACATTTGCAAGTTCGTTGGTAGCTCGAAGAGCTTTTTGTTAACATTTCTAATGCATTACAGTCACTACCTAAGCCCTGATCTGAACTATCTGAAGAACCTTCAGTGAGGCCTGATCTTAACATTGTTAAAGGCAGAGTGAAGCAAAATTCAAAGTGTCCTCTTGACTAGTTATTGCAGAAGTTTATAGCACTCCTATATGAAAACTTTTGTGACATTCTCAGCTAGCTTCTGTCGAGACGTACTAGAAAGCCTGATGCCATCCTTTGCAGCTCAAACCTAAGGTAAAATTTTGTTATTTTCTGTGTCTTAGTTCAAATCCAATGCTGAGACCATTTTTCTTTATTTTGAGATAGATCATGTGTATTTCTGAGGTACTGCATGCGCATAGTTGCCTTATCATCTGAAGCATCTTCGTTGGATTCAAGGATTTAGTACTACAGGTTGTTATATGTGTGAAATTGTTGACCAGGGTAAGTCCGTAGAAGGTTTTTTTTTATGATTGGACTTTAGTGTTTGCGTAATGTATAAAGATTCTCAATATTGTGCAGAGGTAAAACTTGTTTAGTAGAAAGCATAGTGATGACAAGAAAAGATCATAATACCATGGTTAATGTGTGGTTGGAGCTTATGTGTTAGCTATGCACATATTTTTTTAATAGACTAAAATGGATAAACAGTACCTGAAGTGTTTCCAGTAACAAAAGTTGGTCACCTATGTACTGTTTTGACAAGACCTATTAATTTTTGTATTTGACAATGCAAGGACTGACAGTATCATGTATCTTTGAGCTAAACTAATCTGATGTCTATGCGAGGCCAAGAAAATAATATTGTTTACACATTAAGCAAATGTATCAGTGGTTTCATTGCAGAGAAACTCTTAAATGGCACTGACATTAGTTGCTAATGCAGATTCACATGTATGATACCTCTAGGATTTGATTCGTTGAACAAAGGCTGAGTAGAGTTGCTAAGGTTTTCATTTTTCAATATGCTGATGGAATAATGAGTAGAGAGGTTGATGTATACCATTTATGTATTGAGAAATTTAATTTCACAGTGATTTTACTGAGATTATATTCAACTAGAGAGCTACAGCATTGTCTTTGTATTATTGTTTTAGTTGTTGAGTTGATTGTTTCTGACCACGATGGAGTATTGTAGTATTGATATCTTTATGATTAAATGAGACTTATATTGTAGTGTTGATGTTGGTCACAATGATGCTACTAGGATTTTATGATGAATGTGTATAACACTAGGGTTTTCATGTATGAACCTTTGATGAGTCAAAATATGTTACTATAGGTTTTTTGAGTAGTAAGAGGGTTGGCTATGGTAAGCATTGCTAGTATTGTCATATACTGCTTTGATTTATTGGCTTGTATGCAGCTGATGGTAAGTGTGTGCTGAGAAAAGGGCTGAGTAACCTAAGTATAAAATTGATGCTATGAATGTTGCTAATGTGGAAAATCTGTTTGATTGAAGCCTGGTGCTGAGAGGTTTTGTCAAAGTTTCACAGAGATTTTTCTATTGATTTACATGTTGATTAGAAGCATATATTGATTGATGAGAAAATATCATATTTTTATTGAGCACATGTGGATCTAGTTTGAAAATGAGATGAAATCTTGGTCCGCTTGCTAAATAGGGTGGCAAGGTGGTTTAAGTCAGTAGACTGGAGTCTTATTTAGGTTAGAACTTAAAGCTACAGAACACTTCAGGGTGGCCGGGTGATGCTAGGGCAGGTCAGAGCCTACATAGGGCATTGGAGTGTCCTTCCAATTGGAACTGGTAAAATAGGGTGTTGGAGCATCCTTCTAGTTGTATTTGGTAAATGAGGGAGTCATATTTTCCTTCAGGTTAGAGCCTATAAACTAGGGGGTTGGAGCCTCCTTCAATTAATGATGTAAATCTTGAAATTTGGAGCTTCCTAATTGATGCAAACTTTTGAAGACCTATATTAAGAAGTGTTCGGTGGTGTTTTTTGTTGAGAAACAAAGTACAGTGTATATGAAAGTTTGATTCCTTCTCTTGATAATTACTTGTGAATGTTATCTGATTTATTGTTATTTATTATGTTCTCTTCATCAAGAAATTATACAAATTTTCAAAACAAAAAGGTCACAAAGAGACAGAGAACACTATAAATTAGGCTCCAATCTTAGGCAAAACCCCACAAGGGGGAAAAACCAACCAATCCTTCTCTTATAGAATAAGATCAAAATGAAATATCTAAGACCAAAAACTACCACAAAGATCCAAGTCAACCCTCCTCCAAGTCTCCTCCAATCAAGTCGAAGTCAATGATGGTCAAATCTCTAAAATCTAGTCAACCCCTAAAATTTTGGCCCCTGAAATTTTGGGCCCTGAAATTTTTGGCTTGAATTACCTCAAAACAATTCCCACATGTGAGCAGGACTAAGGTAGAAAACTCATCCTCTCTCTCTCATTTGACTTTGTTTGTCTTCTTCTTGTTTGGCCCAAAATTGATGTGATGATGGATGAGTGAATAATCTCTAAAGTGGTCAAATTGAATGCTATATATACATGTCTAGGAGGGTCGAATAACTGCCCCTAGGGATGAGTTGTCCAAGGAGGGCTGACTTGGTCTTGTGGTGGACAATTTGACTTTTTTACTCAGGACAATTTTTTTTTTTCTTTCGAAAGTCCATATGGGACTTGACTCAAGTACATAATTTTTTTACTCAAAATAATTCCTTTTTTACTCTTTTTGACTCAATTGACTCTATAAGCATGAAGAACATGCTTTGACTAAAATAAAAATAATAATGATGAATATAATAAATGAATATAACAAATATATCAGTGGTACATTTGAATTACATTATGAATACCGACACTAGTTACATTTCCAACACTCCCTCTTAACTAGGGAGGCATTCATAATGACACAACTGGATGTTGTCAAGTTGGAATATTCATATAAGAAATGATTCAGATTGATAAGAATTAGCTTAACCAACATTGTCAAAAAATGGAAAGGCCTTCACTAACAAGCTCTATCTCTCCAGTGGATCAGATCACAATGTTGGGAGCTAAGTTGCAGGAAATGTTGGGCAGAGGGCCGTTTTCCCTTGGAAACAATATGGAAATGCATTTTCCCCTACCATATGGCATGGAAATGGGTTTCTGTCTGTACTGGGCCATTTCACATTGAGGAAGCGTGCCCAGTATAGACAGAAATGCATTTCCAGGCCGTACATCCACGTTTCCAGCTTTTAATATTTTTCTATTGCACTTTTTTCTTCGTTCTTATTTTTTTGTTTTAGGGCAGCATAATGTTCAAGCCTATGGCCCTAGTTTTGATATGCAATACGTAAAAGTGACATTCTCCTTTATCTTTCATTTGCATCCTCTTACTTAAATTTTTAACATTGCCATGATATGACTCAGGATGTTTGAGAGTGGTTTCACCCTCATTGGATTTCATATGGAGAAAGTAGAATTTTAGATCTAACTCAAAATGCAGCAGACTTGTCATTTTTTTAGGAGTTCAGGATTGGGGGGATTGCGATGTTTCTATTGGATTTTTTCATGTACTAGGGCATGGAACTTGTAATTAATCAAGAGAACCAAGCCCTCTATGCAGGGGAGACTCCCAATAATCAAGAGCACCTAGGGTACTAGGGTATGGAACTTGTATTTAATCAAGAAAACTAAGGCCGTTTGACTATGCAGGAGGAGACTCCCAATCAACCACGAGACCAGAAATTAGAAATTTCTCGTGGATGATTTTTTATATTGCTATTTTCATTATTTGATCATTCATGAGTAAATGTGATGAAAATTTGGAGACTTATAGTTTATGCATTGACATTGGATAATTTAATCATAATGTAATAAAGTATAATGTATCATGTATGCTTTATGATTGCACATATTTCTTAAATGTCCTAATATATTTTGTTTCCCCATTTCCAAAATTCAGGGGGCTCACGTTTCGTACCAGTACCCATTTTGGAAACTCGTACCTATTTCCCCATTATGTGAAATTTAGGTTGGGAGGCATAAATATGGACACCACTGCCTCTCTAAGCACACACCCCATATGGATGTTCACCTCTTATGTCCTCATAGGACTATTCTTTTCTTGGATACATTTCCTCAAAGAATATCAGTCCTCGGGACTATTCTTATCTTGGATACAAATAAAGAATATTGGTCCTAGATGCTTATCCAATCCACCATCTTGGACCAAGGAGAATTCATGGTGGCATGCCCTTCCATAGTTGGCTTTGGCTGATACAAGTGTGTCCAAGCTCAATAAGGGGTTAACAAAGGACCCTATTAGGTGGTTTCAACCTCTAAAGGGGGTGGCAGGTCCATGGTACATCCTTAAAGAGGTAGGTGGAAAAATGATATAATGATGGAATGAAATAAGGATTAGGGAAATATCCAGACCACATGTCAAGGTGTAAGGGTAACTATAATAAGGGAACCCCACACCCGGGTATATGAGTTTAGGAGGGAGAAAATCGTAGTACACGAGTTACCCTGACCTTTGGTTTTCCACCCTTTTTCATGCCTTTTTCCATTGATTTATTTTTCTTCATAACTGCTTGGGGCTCCAGGGGATGGAGATCATGATGTGTAATATATAGTAGTGGATACCCCTTTAAGGTGGGGTATTTCATCACCCACCAGGGGATGGGACATTCATGGGTTCCTTAATGATGGAGTGGGATCATCTAGGGCCCATAGGAACCAGTGTAATGGCCATGGATAAGAGGTAGAGTTCATGTTTGGCTTTTTCCCATGTGCTAATTTGTATGTCCTGCCCATATTTTACATTTTCTGGTGCATTTCCTATTGAGAATGGCCAAATTATGCTTTTTTTTTTCTTTTTAGTTGCAATAACATTTGGGGCATTGATCTAGGCCCAACCCAAGGTGTGGAAAATGGGAGGGGGAGGCTAACCCTATGTGGACCCAAACGAGAGAGTAGATGAATGGGGCTCAAATGAGTGGAAAGGGAGTAATGTAGGTGGTCTTGGGAAGCGGGACCACACTACAAAAATTGATATTTTCCCATGCGTTTCCAACCCTAAATCTAATGGCTAGTAAAGGAGATCGCACGGGACTAAGATACAAAGGTAAGCACAAAATCAGGAAATGGAGACAAGAATACAAACCTAACCCACTCTTTCTACCGAATCCCCCCACCAATTCATGCCCAAAAGTGCCCATGACACATTAGGAAAATTAATCAACTATTCCAATTAAAAGGCATACCTTTGGGGTCGGAAGGCCTACTTTCAAATATTCATTCATAACAAATGGGGGAGGGACCACATGGATGGCTCAGGTGGCAGAGAAAATGGCACATTGAGTTATCTGGGGGCTGTAAGGGGCTCCTGGATGAGGACCATCTAGAAGAAAAAAATTCCCTTATATATACTACCCACGGGTGGTGGGTAACATTTGGGTCCAACTAAGATATGAGCTCTCAGAAAAGTTTGCGAAGCTACTCGTACGTGAGGTGATGAGAACACCAACAATATCTTGGTTACCATAGACCTGTTACCTGCATATATAAAAGACCAAGCACACATGGCAACATGTTTTTGCTATGTCTTATGATCACTCAAGCTTAGTATTAGGCCATAAAATCAACAGAAAAGTAAAAAAATATATAAATTTAATCTTGATGCAGCTAATCTACCATGATAAATATCATATGATGTTAGTTCTAATGAGAAAATTGGTATGCAGTGGATCCTACCCTAACATGCATAAAATATATTGTTAAGCTAAGTGTAATCATAAAGCTTGTGCAACCAACATATTATAAAATCAATATACACATTCCTGCCTATATGATTACTTGTGTAGAAAATCCCAATGTGAATGCAAAAGAAATCACATGGAGGATGGAGCAGGTGGGAGGTGGGAAAGTATGATTTGCATGCGTGGTAAGATGATTCCATAGGAGAAGGAAAATAAGTCAATATAGGAGTGTGGGGCTTTCACGCTAAGTACACAAATGTGGAATGCATGATCACCCTTGGGAACTCCCTATCCCAATCACTTATTATAATATTATGCTTTTTAGATGTTAGAAAGGGACATTGGTTTCTCAATGGAGTGATTATATCCACAATCCTGAGGGGAAGAGAGGGAAGGAGGGATACATCTAGTGGGTGGTTCTTCCTCAACATCATACTTAGGGAGGTAGAGGGGCCCATGATCATTGGAGGTCATATAAAGAGGGGTAAGAATATATTTTGAGGAAGACTCAAGATGATGAACAAGAGGGAAAGGCAAAGGGGAGGGTGAAGTGTCATATTCAATGGGTTTTTCTTCCCCAAGACTATAATATAAAGGCTTAAGTGATTTGAATATAGAATCGTAAGGAGAATAGGAAGGAGTCTTATCGATTTCCTCATTTTTAGCATCAAATATTAGGGTTTCCCCAAATGGAGAATCAATTACTTCCAATTTCCCCTCTTCATGCAAGGGAAAATAATAATTCTAATAATTCTCCTTCCCTAGGGTATTTATGGATATTTTTTCATAAATAGTGCATGAGAAAAGGGAAAACCAATCTCAGCCTAATCCTCCTTGTTGGTGTCATAAATGGGAGAAAAACCAAATTGAGGCCCAAAAATTTCCCATTTCTCCTTTGTAATGTGGAAATAATCTCCAATTTCATCTTCCAATGAGCTCATAGGATCACCTTTGTCAAGGTTCTCAAAAGGATGGTCATCAGGAGTAATACCCTTGAGAAAGGTAACGTCAGTCTCAACTTTACTTTCCATAGCCTCATCTTCCTTAACGCGTGTTCACAAAATCATCTCCGTTTTCATCATGAAGACCCTAGGAGAACTCATCCTTTTGTTCATTACCAAGATCCTCTCCAACTTCTCTAGATTAATTCCACTCCTCTACACTTGAAATTTCATTAATGTCACCTTGACTACCCAATTGACTAGCCTTTGTGGGACTTTGCAACTAGTTATAATATTTGTCATTGATTAGGCAGTGGGAATATTCAAAGCACAGGTTAGGTGAGAAAATTCAAGGTGACGACTAGGATCCTTCTCATAGGCACACCCATAATTTTAAAAACTGGAACCAGTGACTGGATCGGTCCACCTAATAAACCGTGTTTCAAATCAGAACTGGTCAACCTGGGATTGGTTAGATGTCAATGAACCGGTCTAAAAGAAACACATGAAATAATTTTTTTATGAAATAAAAACTATTTTAAGATTTAAAACCATGATTCCAAACCAATAGACACAAAATGTGCAATTTTTTCTCATATATATACTGTGTAAAGGTGAAAATATCAAAATGGCACCAAGTGCAATACATATCAACAACAAAATATATAATCAATGAGGCTCTAAATGGCATCTAGAGTAAAAAAAAAAAGCCTAAAAGCTATGGGGCCACTGGCCTACTACAAGTCTACAAATATGATAGATCATATAAGTAATCAACATTATCATTTGAAACTTTGAAAATTAAAACTTCTCATCATCATCATACTCAAGTGGTTGAGTTTCGACTCCCAAAATTTGCAACTGCTTGAGTCACAACCTTCTTTGTTGGTGCGGTGACTTGAGTCTCAAACTTATGAAGGTATGCTGCCCTAATATGCTCTATTACTTCATTTGGTGCTCCACATGGCTTTACATCTTCTGAGTCTTATCCCAGCCAAGTGTTGCTTCAACCTATTAATACCCCCTCCTTAAATAGATTTTTGGCAATATTTACAGATCATTTTTCCATCAATAATATCATAATGACCCATGCAATATCCTTG
Source organism: Pinus albicaulis (assembly GCA_034641835.2). Lineage (NCBI taxonomy): Eukaryota > Viridiplantae > Streptophyta > Pinopsida > Pinales > Pinaceae > Pinus > Pinus albicaulis. The sequence continues at coordinate 328,932,298 of CM076582.1, forward strand.
GATTTTGGAGGCATGGTGGCAACTAATTAGCTCAAACTCTTTATTATTCCACTACTTTAGCAAAAATTTAGCACTCTCCAAGCTCCCAATGAAAATAAAAAAAACTCCAAATGAGATGTCTGAGGAAAATAAGAGGGGAGACCTCCTTTTATTGGCTTAGATGGGGAGTTTTTGCAAGGAAATAACCCTTAGTTTCCCTCTAAACCACCTCAGATGCTACCAAAACATCGCCTTGTGGATCCACGACCAGTGTGGCAATGAACCGACCGGTTTATGTTGGAATCGACCAGTTTACCCATAAAGCGGTCAATTTATGATGGAACTAGCCGATTTATCCATAAAACTGTTGGTTCAGTCATAAATCGGCTAGTTAGGTCCGAATTTTGTGAAAATTTAGCGAAATGGAGGTTTGAACTCGATTTTTAGGTTGGTCTAGGTGGTTTAGATGATGAACCAACTGGTTTGACCAATTTCCGGTTTAGACCGACCAGTTTTTAAAACTATGGGCACACCTCATTATGTCGAGTTGCACTTGTTGTGACTTGTAAAACTTGAGGCCGCATCCCATATCCATACCTTCCAATCCATTTTGATAATATTCTGCACATTTATCCACATTCTTTTGTTTTTCTTGAATGTCTTGGTCATTGATTTTTGCAAATGTAGAACCGAGATAAATCTCTCTTTTCTGAATGTCCACTTTTAATGATTTTTCATATTAGGATTAGAATGGAGTCACCTTGGTGAATTGAAGTGCCTTGATAGATGCTTACTTCACCCTACAACCATTAACTTTGGAGCTTAATGAATAACTTGGGCCTCTTTCTTCTAGTTGAGTCACCAATAATAATATGTCAATATGTCGTATGGGGAAACAAACACATGTTTCATTTCCCCAACAATGACGCCAAAATGTTACTGTACAAACTAGTAGGGGTCCTAGGAGGGGATCTTAAAGAGACGAGTTTTAGGTCAAGGGAAACAATGGAGCAATAGCCCACTATCACCTAAACTAAAGCTCCTTGCTCTTTACGGACTTTCACCGATGGGAGGAGAACCGTTATGAAGGGAATCACTAGATTAATGAGTCAATGAAGAGATAAGGAGAGATTCGTAAGGTCTATTCACAAGAGAGGATCAATTGTATAGTTTTATTTCTTGAGAAGAAAGTTGTAAGCCTCTCTAAGGGCCAGGGGTATTTCAAGGGCTAGGGTTTGTGAATAATACTTGTAAAGGAGGGACCTAGTCCTAGAAACCCTTGTGAAAACTTGGTTTCCAAATGGTCTTTGCGAAATTATCTTTGAAAATTTGTGGGACCACATAGGACCAAGTTGACCCAAAATTAAGTCAAGTGTGGAGTTGATTAATCAAGGATGTGTTTGGCCTAATTGAGGAGGAGAAGGGGATCAAAGGAAAAAATTTCAGTGATTTTGATGTAATGATCCCTGTGAGGTCACTATCCAAGGGAAACCAAGGGAAAGAATCAATCTCAGAGCTAGGGCTTGGAATATCTCAAGATCCCATCATCGGAATTGCCTCAAATTTGGAGGGCTCCTAGGAGACACACCAACACAATAGAGGGAAAGAGGTCAATTTTTTATGATGGGTGAATTGCGAGAAAAATGATGCCCTAGTTCACCTTTTGGGGCTACGCCTAGAAAGAAGGAGAGAAAGTGAGAAATATATTCTTTAAAGTGATCTACAATGGACGATCAATGCCTAATCCTTTGGGAGAAGTGGAGTCAAGGAGATTCCAATTCTTAGGATGGATTTATTTTAGTCATGGAGGCCTCTACAAAAATTCCGCATGGCAATTAGGGCATGGGAAAATTGCTTCAAGTTATTTACACTTCGATATGCAATATGTGATTACTTATCAAGATACATTTTCAACGAAATATCTATAGGAATATTCACTTATTCATACATGTAGCATTAAAAAATTACAAAATAACATCAAAAGTGTACTTACATGTAATAAATAGTATATCTGTTAATTTTGGACAACTAGGTCCAAACTCCATGTTGTGATGCTCAGATGAAGATGCCAATATTTTTATTGGATTCCTCTTTCAGAGGAAGATCATCTTTATCCGATAAGAAAAACATTTATTTTGAATTTATTCAAAATATGTGCAGGTCAACCTGAAATGTAGGCTTGAAGCCCCAGCAGTTGTCTCACACACCCTCAGGGATGGATATAAATAGGTCAATGTTGGAGGTCATTTTCACTCAGCCATCACATCACATTCTCTCTCCTCATCTAATTGGTTCAATCATCTATTGGAGTCTCTTCTTCATTCACACGTGGGAAAACGTAGCAAGGAGTATTTCTATTTTTCGACCTAGGGTTTCAGTGCAGAGTTGACCAACGTTGACCAAATACCAGCGTTGACTTTGGTCAACACTTGGTCAAACTAAACCAAATCTATCCCAGAATTCTGATTTATGTAGTTCGCATTTATTGGCACATAAAATGAGGCTGGACGTTGACTTTGACTGAGCTACGTTGAATTTTTTTTGCTGTTGTTTTGTGTTGACCATTGATTTTGACAATGTTGACTTTTGTTGACTTTGGGTTGACTAATATTGCTATCCTATAGGGTTGTGTGACACTTCTGGTTGGCTGACCATATTGAGACTTTGCTAGTTGAAGCATCTTGTTGACCGCCATAATGTCTGTCTTCTGTCGATCTACTAGTATGTTCTATCAGCATTTCAATTTCTTGTTTATATGATTGCTGCCTAATATTGGGGATAAAAATTAAAGTTACATCAAGCATAGAACATCTACAAAATTTACATGGTACCAGAGCTGAGGTGAAGACAAAGCCCAAGTTTTTATCAATCACCGAAGAAGAGCATGGGTACCTCAAACTACAATGGCTTTAAAGATGATGACAAATTGACTGGGAAGGAATACTTCCATGCCTGGAAGATGACATTGGATCTTAATTTGGAAGACCAAGATGTCATGGACTATGTGCAGGGTAAAATTGAAGAGCCTCCATCCACTGCACCTGCTACCACCAAGTCATAGTTTAAGAAGGGGGAAATAAAATCAACGCTGATGATCAGGGACTCATTTCATAAGAGTCTGGTTGCCTACATCTCTAAGCTGGGAACATCCAAGGAGATTTATAATAAGTTGGTCAACATGCTCAAGGCCAACAATGCAAATCAAGTCCTATTTTATAAGAACCAACTGAAGAATTTGAAGAAAGGTAGAGATGAATCTGTTCAATCATATTTTCTGAAGCTGACCAAAATCAGGGATAATCTTCTGGCTATTGGGGAGACAATAGCTAATCGAGAGATGGTTCTCATTTCACTTGGAGGTCTCTCATCCGAATGGCATGTATTCAATACTACCATTCTCAATAACAATGTGATACCTAATTTTGACGAAGTACTTGCTTGTGCTCAACCTAGTCTCCTAAATTGAGTTCATTAATTGTCAACCAGGGTTGGTAAACTGCTGAAGTGTGGTGCACTATATGTGCCTAGGTATTTGTTTCTCACTATGTTGTGTCTAGTGTTTTATGATGTTTTTGGGTTTTTTTTTTATGGTTTTACGTTCACAAGGGAAAGAACTAAATGTTGGTGGAAAGAAGCTACTGGTTAAAAACAGAGTGAAGCCTAAATTATGGATGAAAAATGAAAAATGCAGATACTGAAACAAAACAAAGCCTAAACTATGGCTAGCAAAATAAAAAGCTTGATAATGACTTCAAGGAAATAAATCACAACATGAGCTTAACTTGTCCAATTCATTCATTAAAGATGTTTTGGAAGAGCTTGAGAAATGGGCAGTTAAGTGTAAATGAAGTTCTCCTAACTAAAAAATCAAACAATCAACTTACAATGTTACAAGATCTCATCCCTGATTAAAGGTCTATTGGAATATATTTGGAAATGAAAATTTGTAGCATCATAAGATTTCTATTCTAAACTAGCTTCTAACTCTGTTCTTCAATTCAATTTAACACCACTAGGCCTCACTCAGAAGTTATAGATTTCCTTTTTAGAATGGTCTTTTGAGAAAAGGCTTGTTTGTGAAATGGTAAAAAGGTTGAAAAATACTTTAGGTCTTAGACTGATACTAACTCCTGTCCAAATGATTTTGTATTAATATAAGGTTGGAACAAAAGAAGTTTTGTAAATAATGAAGACCGTGGTATTTAAATTTAACAACTAATAGAATTTAAAAATGTAATGGATGACAACTAGACTGGAGTGCTAATACAGTGAACTAAAACTAAACTAGAGTGCCACTATTCTATTTGAAGTACAGTGAAAAATGTTAGACTGAAAAGCCATTATCAAACTGAAAATGAAATGACAGAGCTGAATCACATGCATTCTACCTCCGGAGTGCTATAACTAAGTTAACATGCAACTAACCTAAGGAATTCTACAACCCATCTTGTTCTGTATGAAAGATATTTTGGAAGAGTTTGTGAGAACTAGTATGGCTATATTATTTAATGCAATTGAACATAAACACAAGACTGAAAGCAATTACAACTAAAATCTAAGACACCACATCTACCTCTTACTCATTATTATGATATTTTGGAAGAGCTTTGTAAGAGTAAGACTGGCTATGCCACTTAGTGTAAACTTAGCAACTAAAACCTATAATACCACAGTTATGCCTTATTCATCATAATGATATTTTGGAAAAGTTTATTAGAGTAAGTTTTAACTGTGATAAATAACAAAAGTAAATGCAACTAAAACCTACACTATCACAGTTGTGCCTTATGCTTCATAATGATATTTTGGAAGAGTTGATTAGAGTAAGTTTGGCTGTGATAGTAAATATAAACAAATATGAACATAAGCTTTAGAAATCTACTTAAACTAGAAATAAAAGTGAGACTAAAATACTTATCTATTGTATAAACAAGGCCGCTCAGGAGGCAGGGGCCCTCTACCACCAGAGTAGCATGAAATCTAGTTCAAAATCGACTCAATGCGTTCAAGGAAATGTTGCTTATTTCATTAAAGAGGAATCACCTCAAAACAGAGTATTCTCGGACTTCAAAGATCTAGCAGTCAACCATAAAATATAACCAAAATCTAACCTTTGTCTCTCGGTTTCCCGAGCATATTTATAGCAAATTTACATAACAAAACTTGAGATAATACAGGGATTACTGTCTTTCCATATTAAAATCTAACTAGAACTCTAAAGGTGGCATCGTAATATGATAAAGGACATCTGGACTGTCCTTGTCCTATTAGGAGTCTATCTCCTAGCTTGAGTTCTCACATGCATAACCACGTACATAATTTCGTTTGATCTTCATGGAGAGCAACAAATGCTGAGGGCATGACGTGGAATACGACCATGTGTGGCTTTCCCTGAGAGGACATCTGGAACCTGCTTAAACATGAAGATGGCTGCAGAATTGGCAACTAGCTACAGAATGTCTGCATTCTGTAGCTAGTTTCAGTTCAAAAAGTACTACAATGACACAATCATAAAAACATAGCAAGTTAGCCACGATATTCATTCTTAGAGAAATTTTAACTAATTTCATTGATCATTTGAGCCTGGGATTAATAATGGATAAAATAAATGGAGTGGAATGTGGTGGAAGAAAGAACATTTTTGGAGCTCAACATACACCCACTGCTAGATTCTTGCATGTCCTCATGCAACTATTCCATGAACTCAGAGACCTCTGCAAGAAAATCCAATCCTCTTCTTCTGCTTTGTCTGGTAGTTAAAGGCCTTCTGGGTTTTCTGATGACTAACTTGAACCTTAAATTGGTAAGTGCCCTGATTAACTTTTTGTTCCTCTTTTTCAACTTTTCATTGGCCATTTCCACTTTGTCCATTTGTAGAGACAGGGTTGAGTTCATACTGGTTTTTAGTTTAACTTGATCCCTCAGAATATCATTCTCAGTCCTGATATGTATATTAAGTACTTCTAGCTCGTACTTATCTCTTCTTAGCACATCTATTTCGGACAGTGGAGGACTAGGGGTTTTGTCTCTACTCTCTAAAGCTTTCCTCTCCAATGTTTCAACATAGTTGTAAATTTCTTGTTGTGCAGGATCAATTTCTGGAGCTCCTTCATCAAAATCCTCCTCAGTAGGTGTTTCTTCGTCTTCTATGTTTATAACCCCAGTTTGTTTAACTTTTGTTTTCTTTAGTATTCCCCTCAGTCTGTGGCTCCTCCTCGGTTGAGATGGCCCTTCTCCTTTTTCTTTGGCAAATTTTCTTATGATTCTCTTTTTCTTAAGCTACTTCTTAATCTGAACTAATTTTTCAGAGATCATTTCTTCACTACTTTCTTGTATTGTTTTATTAGTTTTAGTTTTGGAGGATTTCCATCTTCTGCTTCTTTTTTTAGGTTGATGTTCAGGTGAAGGTTCTTTTGGTTCCTCAAAGTGATTTCTTACCAAGAAGTTATCTCAATTATCCCCTAATTTTATCAAATGATGCTCAATCAAAATCTTTACTAAACCATGGTGGTATAAGGTTGTCTCCAGAAATTGAATTCTCTTTTGGACACTTGAAGCCATTTTCTTTAAACTTTGAAGCAAGAAATAGGGCAAATTAAGTTCTTCTTCTAGGAAATGCATTATCAACCTAATATGGTAAACATAGAAAGTACCATATCTACCTTCACAAGTGATGAATTTTTGCAGGATAAGCAACATGTTTCTCCATTTGTTCTTTAATGCAGAACTAGGGATACCCTTTTTAAAAACAGTGACATCCATACCTGGTGACTTGAGTATCTGTTTCCATGCTTCGTTATGGAATTCTCTGTTCTTAAACCACCTTTCTCCTTGTCTAGGTAGTCCTGTTGCTTCTGTAATAAAAGCCTCTGTGACAGTGAATTTAATATCTCCAACTTCAACTTCGTCCCCATTAAAATATCTTACAAAAGTTTTAGTAACTTCTTTGTGGAAGCCACTGAATCTTTCAAGGAATTGCAACCATCCTGCTTGTTGTAAGATTTCTCAGATTTGGGGATAGCCTTCCAATTATTTAGTGCCAACTGGTTCTGTTCTCACGATGAGGCCCATAACTCTTCTTCAATCTTCAATTCAACAGCCTTCTACTCATGGTGAGAATGGTCGTTAACAAGTTGTTTTTGCTCCCCAAATGTTTCCTCTGCTTATGGTGACAATGGTCATTACAGAGATGCCTCTATCTTTCAAAAGGAAATGGTTAAGAATTGGCTACGAGAAGGAGTGATAAGGAATGGTTACAGAATGAATTAATGAGGTGAGGTGAAGAAAATGAATCAATGAGTGAAAAGACCGCAGAGATATTTCAAAAATCATCATTAAATGCTTAGTGACGTGATTAATCCAATCACTTTAGCACTTTAACCATTTAGATTTTTAAATCATGATCGGATATGGGTTTTGAAATGACGAAATAGAAGGATTTTTATCCAATTTTTTGCGGGAGGTTTGTTCGGCAAGATCAATAAAATTAATCAAAAAAACTTTTTGAATTATTCATATACTAAAATTTTTCATGATATGTCATTATAATCTCTTCATTCCTTTGCCTTTGCTTTGATTTTCTTGTGATCTTCATATGCTTTGTTTTCCCCTGAAAATCATTAATGTTTAAGTCTTCATAACCTTCTTGATCTTGACTTGTTCATAGATATGTAGGATCATTTTGTTGAAAATCAAATGATTGTTGGTCAGTGCCTTCAGGATCTGTAGCTGCAAAATGTTTGTCTAGCTGCAGAAAGTCTGATTAGCTGCAGAATGTCTGTTTGATTGTGGAATGTACCTGTAGAGAACTTGAAACATGGAATGGAGTGGTTTGGAATGTAAGTGGAATGTTGTATGGAATGAGTGAATATGGATGATGAAATATGGTATAATGGATTATGTATGAAGTGAATGATGGAGTGGGATGGATTACCATTTATGAAATGGAGTGAAAAGGTACCCTGCAATTTTCTACTATGTATTTTTCAATTGCATAAAGGAGATCAAACTTAAAGATCTGAAATGGAAATGAAGTGGACCATGAAGTGTGGATGAATGAATGGAATAAGATATGATATGAGTGAATGGAATGAAATGAATAAAGTATGGAATGAGATGAAGTGAAATGAGATAGATCATAAGTGAAATGGATCTGCACTTATGATTTTGTAACAACGGCTTGTAAAAAAAACAAAATGGAAAAGTTAGAGTGTCAGAAAGATTTTGATTTTCAGTCCATCTTTTCTGTATAAACATGCCAATCAGTGATTGGTTTTCATGTCTATACTTTATTATTATTATTATTTTTTCATATTTTTTTTTATATTTTTATATTTTTTATTTTTCAATAAGTCTGACTTCGGAAAATTTAATTAAGTTGATGAAGAAGAAAGATACTTCTTCATTAACTTCACCTCACTGTTTTCCTAGAACTTCTTGACAAATTCTTCTCTTGAGAGTGGTTTATGATACAGCTTCAATCTATGACCATTCACAAGAAAAGTAACCTCTTCTTCATCTATTGTCCTGATTTTTATTGCTCCATTGTCAAAAATTCTCACAATTTCATAAGGCCCAAGCCAATGTGTTTGAAATTTACCTTGGAAATCCTTGAACTTTGAATCAAACAAGAGAGCCCAGTCACCTTCTTTGAACTTATTTTCCTTGATGTACTTGTCATGCCATCTAGCCCTCTGCTGTTGGACTATACTGGTTTTCTGAACTGCATCTTGTCTGATCTCATCCAATTCGTTAATATGTTCCAATCTATATCAAGTCCTAGCTGAACTGCCATTTTGAAAGTTTGAATTTGGAACTCTATGGGAAACAAAACTTGCTTTCCATAAACAAGTTCATAAGGAGTATGGTTTTTTGTGCTTCTCCATGTAGTTCTATAGGCCCACAAGGCTTCAGGAAGCCTATCTACCCAATATTTTCTATGTAAATGGACAGTCTTTGTTAGGATTCCTTCAATAACCTTATTAGTAGATTCCACTTGACCATTTTCTTGTGGATGATAGGGAGTAGATTTTCTATGTCTGATTTTGTACCTCTCCATAATTTGTTCCACTAGCCTTGATGTGAATTGAGCTCCTTGATCTGTAACAATTTCCCTTGGGACACCAAAACGAGTAAAAATATCCTCAAAAAGAAAATTAACTACAGATGCTTCATTAGCAAAAAGTAATGGCTTAGCCTCTACCCATTTGGTAACATAATCAGTGCAAACTAATATATATCTCTTTTGTCTTGATGGAGGACTAATAGGTCCTACAAAATCCAAAGCCCATTTTTCAAAAGGTTCAATGTGTACCTGAGGTTGTAATGGCATCTCACTTGAAGGAGAAGGTTTCCCTACCCTTTGGCAATTGTCACACCTTTTGACATACTCTTTAGCATCTTTAAACAAGGATGGCCAATAATATCCTAAATGAAGGATCTTATTGGCTGTCCTCTTCTCAGCAAAGTGTCTGCCACAAGGTTCATCATGACATGCCTTGAGAATCTTAGGCATCTCATCTTCCCGAACACATCTCCTAATGTTAAATTTGGACCTGTCCTGTACAACTCATTAGCAACCCATGAATATTTTGCACTGTCATAAATGATTTTTCTTTTCTCTCTTGCATTCATTATTGAAGGAAATTTCCCTGAAACTAAATAATTAGCAATGTCAGCAAACCAAGGAGTCTGAGTAGAAATTGCAAAAATATATTCATCAGGAAATTGATCTTCAACTGGAGTGTCATATTTGATGTTTTGGAGTCTAGATAGGAAATTAGCTACTGTGTTTTTCTTTCCAGGCCTATCTAGAATGGTAATGTTGAATTCTTGTAAAAGCAATAACCATCTTATAACTCTGCCATTAGTAATTGATTTTTTCATTAAGTATCTAATTGCATAATGATATGTGTGAAAAAAAGTTTCATAGCCTGTTATATAGTGTCTGAATTTGTTTATGGCATGAACAACAGCTAAAAACTCTTTTTCAGTTACAGTATAGTTTAACTCTGCAGGAGTCAAATTTTTATTGGTATAGTAGATGGCATAAGGAATCAGGTCTTTTTGTCCCAATACTGCTCCTAGAGCTGTATCTGAGGCATCTGTTGAAATATGAAAAGGTAAATTCCAATTAGGTCCCCTTAAAATAGGTGCTTCAGAAATTTTTGTTTTCAGGGTCTCAAAAGCTAACTGGAAATCAGAATTCCATTTGAATTCACAGTCTTTGGTAAGCAATTTAAAGAGTGGAGATGCTATCTTGGTGAAGTTTTCTATAAACCTCCGATAATATCCTGTAAATCCTAGAAAACTCCTAACATATTTTTGACAACTTGGAATAGATAAGTTAGAGATGACTTCAAATTTTGACTCATCAACTCTAATCCCATCCCCTGAAATATGATGCCCCAAAACAATACCTTCAGTAAACATCATGAACCATTTATCATGACTAAGTGAAAGATTTGCTTCTTGACATCTCTTTAAAACTTTTTCCAAGTTTGCTAAAGCTTCTTCAAATGTGTTTCCATAAACTATGAAATCATCCATATATACCTCTACACAATCATGTATTAGATCTAAAAAAATTCCTAATACTGCCCTTTGGAATGTTGCAGGTGCATTGCATAATCCAAATGGCAATACTCGGTAAGCATAAGTACCCCAAGGAAAGGTAAATGTGGTTTTTTCTTGGTCCTCAAGTGCTACTTGAATTTGATTATAACCACTAAACCCATCTAGAAATGAGAAGTACTTTTTGCCAGCTAAGGTATCTAACACCTGATCTATGAAAGGTAAGGGAAAATGATCTTTAAGAGTGGATTTGTTTAATTCTCGGTAGTCAATACATACCCTCCATTTACCATTTTTATTTGGCACAATTACCAAAGGAGAAACCCACTGACTATCTGAAATAGGATAGATAAAGTTGACATTCAAAAATTTCTGCAATTCTTCTTTAACAATCTCCCTAAGATTTGGATTCATCCTTCTTTGAGGTTGTCTGATTGGTTTACAATTTTCCTCTATGTAGATGTGATGAGTGCAAGTTTTAGGACTTATCCCTTTCATATCAATGTACTCCCATGCATATGCAGAAGAATGTCTCTGTAATATCTTGACTAACTCTTCTTGTTGAGATTTTTCTAGGTTCTTGTTTATGTTTAAAGTTTTGCCTGGAAATATCTCACTTGTAGAGCTGCCAAATTTATCCATAGAATGAAGAGACATCTGTCTTGATGAAAAAAACTCAATGTTGGATTCTTCTTGAAATTGTTCATGTTTATGTTCTGAAGAGGATTCAAAGTTTTCTAAAGTATTCAAAATTTGACTATCTTCACTAATTTCTGAAATTGTGAAGAGAGGTTGTAAGTCTTATTCCTCCTCTATCCATTGAGTATCATCTAAATCTGTGATTGTCCTTGCTGGAGGATATAAAGTGAATTTCTTAATTGAACTACCATCAAAGATGTACATATCACCGGATCTACAACTAATGAAAGCATCAGTTGTAGCTAACCAAGGTCTTCCTAATATAATAGGGTGTCCTCCTAGATTATTCTTAGGAGTTAGGATCATGAAATCCACAGGGTACTCCCAAGAATCTAGGGACACTGGAATGTCTTCTATTACCCCATCAGGTTTAATCACATATCTGTCTGCTAATTTTAATAATGTGGGTGTAAAGAGAAGATTAGGAAGTTTCAGTTTATCCATGATTTTTCTACTCATGATATTGATTTTTGCTCCTAAATCAATGAGTGTTTTTTGGATCTCAATTCCATTGATGCGAATTTTAACAACTGGATTTCCTGGGTCTAGATACTTTGGAATAGCAATCTTACCCATCATAATGTCTGCTATTTTTCCTACCAGTTGAATTTTCTTTGTCTCTCTTATTCTTTTTCTTGTTTTCTTCATGCTCAACTCCTTTATTGTCTTTGCTAAAATTGGGATTTCCTTGATGGCTTGTAATAATGGAATCTTAATGCAAACATTTCTTAGCTCATCTAGGAAATCATAATTAGGAACCATAATTTTTTTTTCTACACCTCTATCAATTTGTAATCTTTCTGGAAAGGGAGGTGTAGGAGTGGATGTTGATGGCTACTCTAATACAGGAGTTGAAATTATTGGTTCTTTTTGTTTTGATTTTTCAATGTTTGGGTCCTGAAAAGATGTGTCTTCTTCAAGACTTTTATTTTCTCGTAGAGAATATTCCTTAGAGTTGTCTTGTTCTTTTATAATCACAGAAGGTTTTCTCTTTTCAAGTATTCTTCCAGACCTAAGTTGAACATCACTAAGGTCTAGAGGTGTAATTAAATAAGTTGGAAACTGTTGGCCTTCTATCATATATGTATTCTGAGGATTTCTATTGTTGGGGTTTGGTATGGGTTGAGCAGGCAACTGATTTGATTTTTGAGGAAATGGTAATGGAAGTGGTTGATTTTGATGTTGTGGATTTTGAGGATTTTGTTGAGGATTTTGTTGTTGAGGAAAATGTGGATATGGTGGATGGGATGGTGGATACTGATAGTACTGAGAGTATCTTCCATAGGGATTTTGTGCCCCTTGTGCCCAAGTTTGAGATTGATTTTGAAATTGGGGCCAAGGTTGCTGCCAAGAATTCCAATTTGGTGGAGGTTGATTATACATTTGATCATGAAATCCTTGTGTTTGAGGTCCTTACCAAGGCCTTCTAGAGACAAAATTGAGAGATTATGTGGAACTTGTAGGAATTTCCTCTTGAAAGACTGCTTTAAGACCAGGAAGTGAAGGACAACTCTTGGTCTCATGTTTTTCTGAAAAAATGACACAGGTCTCTACAAATTTTTCATCCAAAGGACACTCTCTTAAGGCATGCTTCTTTCTACATCTGGGAGAAAAGATTTCTAAAGCATCAGATTCAGCTTTTTGCTTGTTTTGTAACTTAAGGGTGTCTATTTGTTCACTAAGACTCCCTAAGATGTCAGATTTGAATTCATCAAGCATATGCCCTATCTCTGCCCTACTTACTGTCCCAGAAGAAGACTTACTTACCCTTGCAAGAGCATGGTCTCTTGGGCCTTTTATAGTTTTAGATTTCCCTCTTAAAAGGTTGATACATAACTCAACTATCTCAGGTAATGTGAGCTGATATATATCCCCTTTTCCCATCATGTTAAGGATATCCAACCATTCATCCCTAATTGTTTTCAAAAAGAGAGCTTTTAAGGTGTCTTGATCTAAGTTTTCCATTTTTTCTCTTTTGATGTTGTAATGAAATCTCTCCAACAAATCTTCCAAGTTTTCATCTTCTTTTTGTAGCATCTTAAACACTTCCTCCTTATGATTGACTGGCATACAATAATCCAAATACCTCTCTAGAAATGCGTGTTTCATGTATTCCCATGTCCTAATAGAACTGTTGATCAAACTCATAAACCACTTCAATGCTTCTCCTTTCAATGTTGAAGGAAATAGTTTAAGTTTTTGAGCATCTTGTAAGTAGTCATAAGTTCTACATAGGACTTCAAATTCAAATAGGAAGGTTTCAGGATCTTTAGTTTTAAGTCCATAGAAGTTTGGAAGGACAGAGGGTGAAATGTTTTTCATGGTTGTATTGGTTTCTTCATCTACTATAGGAAACCCAAAAGAGCTTCCCATATCTCTTCTACCTCTTCCTCTACCTCCTTCTCCTTCTGCACCTCTACCTCCTTCTCCTCTACCTCTACCTCTACCCCCTCCAAATAATGTGTGCTCTCCATTAAAGACTCCTCCTCCCCCTTCTTCTGCCATAGTTGATTCTTCTGAGGAAGTGGAAAATTTTGTGTCTCTAACAGAGGTCCTTGAATCCTCTTCTAAGGCAAGTTCAGTGGATGAAATGGAAGGTCTTTCTAATGGAATATATGATCTTAAGTCCTTTGGGAGTCTAGGATCAATAAAGGATGGATTGTGGGTCTGAGTTGGAGGTGTACTGGCTCTTGGTCTAGATGAAACAAGTGGTGTTCTAGGGATCAAGCTTCTGATGTTGATTCTTATGAATCTACCCCTTGAGTCTCTCTCTCGACGCATATAATTGTTTTTGGGAGTTGAGAAACAAGGCTACCTAGTTACACTTCCCCAACAACGGCACCAAAATGTTTGTGCTCAACCTAGTCTCCTAAATTGAGTTGATTAATTGTCAACCAGGGTTGGTAAACTGCTAAAGTGTGGTGCACTATATGTGCCTAGGTATTTGTTTCTCACTACGTTGTGTCTAGTGTTTTATGATGTTTTTGGGTTTTTTTTTTATGGTTTTATGTTCACAAGGGAAAGAACTAAATGCTGGTGGAAAGAAGCTACTGGTTAAAAATAGAGTGAAGCCTAAATTATGGATGACAAATGACAAATGCAAATACTGAAACAAAAAAAAGCCTAAACTATGGCTAGCAAAATAAAAAGCTTGATAATGACTTCAAGGAAATAAATCACAACATGAGCTTAACTTGTCCAATTCATTCATTAAAGATGTTTTGGAAGAGCTTGAGTAATGGGCAGTTAAGTGTAAATGAAGTTCTCCTAACTAAACAATCAAACAATCAACTTACAATGTTACAACATCTCATCCATGATTAAAGGTCTATTGGAATATATTTGAAAAAGAACATTTGTAGCATCATAAGATTTATATTCTAAACTAACTTCTAATTTTGTTCTGCAACTCAATTTAACACCACTAGGCCTCACTCAGAAGTTATAGATTTCCTTTTTAGAATGGTCTTTTGAGAAAAGGCTTGTTTGTGAAATGGTAAAAAGGTTGAAAAATACTTTAGGTCTTAGACTGATACTAACTCCTTTCCAAATGATTGTGTATTAATATAAGGTTGGAAGAAAAGAAGTTTTGTAAATAATGAAGACTGTGGTATTTAAATTTAACAACTAATATAATTTAAAAATGTAATGGATGACAACTAGACTGGAGTGCTAATACAGTGAACTAAAACTAAACTAGAGTGCCACTAGTCTATTTGAAGTACAGTGAACAATGTTATACTGAAAAGCCATTATCAAACTGAAAATGAAATGACAGAGCTGAATCACATGCATTCTACCTCCGGAGTGCTATAACTAAGTTAACATGCAACTAACCTAAGGAATTCTACAACCCATCTTGTTCAGTATGAATGATATTTTGGAAGAGTTTGTGAGAACCAGTATGGTTGTATTATTTAATGCAATTGAACATAAACACAATACTGAAAGCAATTACAACTAAAATCTAAGACACCACAGCTACCTCTTACTCATTATTATGATATTTTGGAAGAGCTTTGTAAGAGTAAGACTGGCTATGCCACTTAGTGTAAACTTAGCAACTAAAACCTACAATACCACAGTTATGCCTTATTCATCATAATGATATTTTGGAAAAGTTTATTAGAGTAAGTTTTAACTGTGATAACTAACAAAAGTAAATGCAACTAAAACCTACACTATCACAGTTGTGCCTTATTCTACATAATGATATTTTGGAAGAGTTGATTAGAGTAATTTTGGATGTGATAGTAAATATAAACAAATATGAACATAAGCTTCAGAAATATACTTAAACTAGAAATAAAAGCGAGACTAAAATACTTATCTATTGTATAAACAAGGCCGCTCAGGAGGCAGGGGCCCTCTACCACCAGAGTAGCAGAAAATCTAGTTCAAAATTGACTCAACGCGTTCAAGGAAATGCTGCTTCTTTCATTAAAGAGGAATCACCTCAAAACAGAGTATTCTCGGACTTCAAAGATCTAGCAGTCAACCATAAAATCTAACCAAAATCTAACCTTTGTCTCTCGGTTTCCTGAGCATATTTATAGCAAATTTACATAACAGAACTTGAGATAATACAGGGATTACTTTCTTTCCATATTAAAATCGAACTAGAACTCTAAAGGTGGCATCGTAATATGATAAAGGACATCTGGACTGTCCTTATCCTATTAGGAGTTTATCTCCCAGCTTGAGTTCTCACGTGCATAACCACATATAGAATTTCGTTCGATCTTCATGGAGAGCAAAAAATGCTGAGGGCATGACGTGGAATACGACCATGTGTGGCTTTCCCTGAGAGGACATTTGGAACCTGCTTAAACATGAAGATGGCTTCAAAATTGGCAACTAGCTACAGAATGTCTGCATTCTGTAGCTAGTTTCAGTTCAAAAAGTACTACAATGACACAATCATAAAAACATAGCAAGTTAACCACGATATTCATTCTTAAAGAAATTTTAACTAATTTCATTGATCATTTGAGCCTGGGATTAATAATGAATAAAGGAAATGGAATGGAATGTGGTGGAAGAAAGAACATTTTTGGAGCTCAACAGTACTATCAAGATGCGTACAAGAAGAGACAAGGATGAAGGAATATGAAAATGAAGGAAATGTTGCCTTCACTACTCGTGCTAAGAAGAAGAACTTTGGTTGTCTGAGGAACAAAGGAAGAGCATGCGCCCAAGGAAAGAAAAGAAAATGTTACACTTGTCACAAGCTTGGCCACTATACTAGAGAATGCACTTTCAAGAAGGATTCTTTTGATGATGATGAAAACAACAACAACCAGAGGAATAGAAATCAAAGGAATAATAGGTTCAAAGGAAAGAGGAAGGCTTCCTCTGGTGCAACTGGGAAACCTTTCAAAAGGTCCAGAAATTCCAGGTATGAGGAATCTAATGTTGTTTATAAAAGAAATGAATTCATTGTTGTATCTTTCCTCTCTAGTGCATCTCCACCCGAAACTATGAATGTTTGGTTGTGTTGTGCTATGCAACAAACCCCCCCCCCCCCCCCCAAACCCCTTTTTTATTTTTAAAATAATTTATACCTTTGATAAATAGAAATAGGGACCCTTTTTATGAAAGTATTTTTGTCTTTTGATAAAAATCGAATTCCAAAACACATCAAAACTTTTTAAATAAAAACATCTCTATCGCAAATTTCAATTTCGCACAAATCTTTTCTTAAGTTAAAACAATAAATCAGCGAAATCCCGATTTGGCGGTTACCGATGTGAAATTTCGCAAGCGACATAATAAATCACATATCACATATTTACAATGCCAAACTTTAAGCAATCCTTAACGAAACTCCGATATTGCGATACTACAATATTATGATACTATGATATTGTGATTTCACGAAATCGCATATCGCATAAATAAAAGGCAATACGCATCATTAAGATAGGTTCAAAATGCGCGATGCAATTGATCTGATAGGTTTGAATAAAGGTTTTATGCAAAATAAATCATGTCAGAAAGTATTAATTATGTTTTATGATATCAATGTAAATAGTTATGGATGTGTCATGATTAATTAATGATATAACTGTTTTCCAGATTATTCCTTTAAAAACAGATCATTTAAACAAATCTTCCATCATTTGATCATTTAATCTACCTTTAATAGGGATTTCCTTTCAAAGATATGTCCATCCGCAAATTTATTCAGAAGCACAATAAACAGATTGTTGTAGAATTCAAACAAATAGGAATGGCAACTATAGTCTCTGATACTGTCTGCACTGCTGATGGGGGAGCTACTAAATGGCAAGTTATTTACACTATACTTGAAGATGAAGAGCCAAAAGTAGTGGAAGTCACAGCAACTACCGATGATGCAACACCTTCATACTTTCAATTCAAAGATATTGCATGTTCTTTCCTCCATAGAATAGCAGCAAGAGCTACTCTTCTTCCATATACTTACATAATTCGATGGTGCTTGATAAATCATTGATCAAAGATAGACAGTTAAGAACCTACAAGGATGAGATTCTAAGTTATTTCAAACCTAAAGGTCTAAAGAACATGTATAAGCTGCCTAACCCGCAAGATACCTACAACAGTCAGTTTGTTGCAAAGTTTTCTTAGAAGAACCAAGACTCATTCAAGGAAATTCAAGGTTAGAGGAAATTAGACAACAAGTTCAAATATGAGAAAATCGGTATGTTTCCTATCACGTCATTAGCAAACCCTTATAACTTTGCAGCAGCAATGTTATCCAGATTATATGGTTTACCTGATAATACCAAGTTCTCCATAAATTGGCTTCCCTTATTTGATTCCTCTGTTAATTCCCTCATAATGAATTGGGCAACTATCCTTTCAGATAATCTAGTTAAGGCAATTAATGAATATCGCCAAACCAAAACTTATTCCTCCAAATCTATTCCCCAGTTTTATATGAGTGCATATATTTTTTATGCCATCTTTTTTTCTACCAACTTTCTAATTATGGGATGGAAATGGACCCCTGAAGACCCTACCCCAATACATTTGAGTCATACAGAGATATGGGAACATAATTATGCACCACATTTTCATAGGCTGTGCTATAGAGTTGTATTACCGCTACACCATTTTATGTATGACACAGTGAGCCCTAGATTCACTAAGGAAGCACTTGCAGACCTTCAAATGATAGGCAGGAGTTTTTTTGAAGAATAATTTTCCTATATTAGATTTTTTGGAAGCTTCGCTCCCTCGCATATTATTCCATTATATGTTTCAGACAAGTTGATGGAAAGAGAAGTCGCTTACCAAACAGTTGGTAATGGACTCACTAAAGCTTTGAAAGACAGTAAAAAGTCTTTGTGGCCAAGTTTTCCAATTTCCTGTGGTTCATTTGCACTCAGCAATTTTAATCAGGCATTGAAAGAATGCCAAAAGATTGAGTTGTTAAAGCTCCCCATTTTACCCTCCAGACAATTTGACCCAGAAAAGGTTGCTAACAAATTCACTTTGTCATTCAAACTCAAGCCTATTATACACACTAATGACATATTTGAAGATATTTTGCAATTTTCCAAGACTTTTGAAGAAATCCCAAATTTTGTCAAATTGAACCTGAATCCAGAAGAAATACATAGATTCAATGAATTCAGAGAACAGAGACTCATACGGATTCCACAGGGTGTTTTGATTATTAGTTATACGATTAAATAAATTCAAGAAACTAGAGAAGAACCATTAAATTCACAAAATCAAAGTGAATTAGATAAAATCTATTTTTCATTCAACAATACATTCAAAAATACTCCAGAGGAATCATCATCACTGAAGAATACGAAATTTTAGACTCCACAGCAACAAATAGTTTCAACAAAGGAAATCATTGAAACTCCTGAGATAATCTCTGAAGAAATAGAAATCATTCCTACAGATCTCACTGATGATATTATCCTCAAGGTGAATGATATTCCCCCACTAGATGTGTTCTATAGCCTTCTTCATAAGGCTGTAGTGAGAAAACGAAGGAAAAGAAGAAGAACTAAAACACCCCCAGGGAATGAAGTTATGGAAGTAGTATGGAGAGATACTCCATCAAATCCAATTGAAAATTTAACTTAGCTATCTCAATTTGCTGGTGCATACACCGTTGCAAAAATTGATAAGGCAGCAGGAGTATCTATTTTGATCAAAGAAAAGGATGTCAAAATCATGGAACTACAACAACAACTAGATGAAGAAATAAAGAGTGTAAATAAGAGAGTGGAACAACAACTTCTCAAAGTACAAAAAGATATGGAAATGCTTAATATAAGTCATGAAAATGACTTATCTAGCAAAAAAATCACTGATTGAACAGTTGAGAGAATATCTTACCAAATATGAAGGAATTCCTATTGCAGAGGAATTCATAAAATAAGCATCGGCATTAAGTGCCTTACTCTCAAAACAAGAAAATATGTTTGTTGTACAAATCTCAAACATAATTCCACATCTAGAAATCAGAGAACAATTAACAAACACAGTCATTGATCAAAGGATTGAGTTCAATGAACTTAATATAAAAATATCTAATTATATTGAATGGCAAGATATAGAAGAATGGAAGAAGACAGATCTCCCAAAGATCAAGGAAACTTTCAAAGATATTCTTTTTACAGACTGGGATGCACGAGTGAAGCAAACATAATTAGCCATAGCCAGAGTAACAGGAATATCAAAGAATATGGTCAAAATGATTAACCATATATTACCCACTTCTGAGCTCATCAGAGAAGGAAATTTCAAATCTCTTCCTGATATCAAAGATTTATAACAAAGTTGGAAAGAAGCTTGTCAACTCAGGGAAGAAACACTTCTATAGCTAAAGAAAACTGATTGGGAAGCATATTGGTAGCTATTGGTCAAACCACACAGTCAGATCATGACACTCAACTATTTTCTAAACTCCATAAAGAGAATACAACCTCTTTTACTGGATGCTATATTTGTTGCACAAATGAAGATAAAATTTGGAAAACCTCCACAAGTTCAACCAATGTCCAATTTGTGAGCAGAAAAGCACAATTGGCATTATATTATCATCCAGCATGATTATTAGTTAGTTTGTTTTCAATTTTCAGCAAATAGATACTAAATATGAGGAAGGTTGTTTGAAACCACCTCATAAGATATTTTTTATAATATTTTTGTAGGTAACTAGCATAGTATTTAAACCCTTCTCATGCATTTAGAGAAGGCTTCAGAATTTTATTGAGAACATTCGCAAAGAATGCTTAATTGTAAGAAAATTTGTGGATGTCTTGATGAAATAATGGAACATGGCCATTTCAGTTACATATCATTCCGTTGATCACTGTTGATGCACTTATGTATTCTTTGAAAGACATACTGATGTATGAGTTGAATGTGGCCTACTATCATTGATTAGATGAATAGGACAATACACATCTGGTACTATTATCATGTATGCTAGTTCTGTTTTGAATATTAGTGATGAATCTAGCTTTCATGAATGATATATGAAATCAATTGTTTTTTTCTGAAATATCAATTGCACAATTGTACGATATAAAGATAGGAATTAATTTGTTTTTGTATACGATCATCAAATATATGTGATATGTTTCTCATTTTCTTTTGATTAATTGTTTTTTCAAGAGAATCATCTTACAAAGTAATAATTCTATTAAATCTGTGATGATCTTAATCATCACAGATTTAATAGATATCATTTTAGATTTCATCGAAATAGTATTATCGAGGGTTAGATTAAATTATTTTTAATTTTAAGTTTTTGCATGTTAGAATAAATTTGTTTTAGTTTTTTGGAATTCTTCATGTAAATCCCTTGAGAGAAACTCAACAATCAAACAAAAACCCAACTCTGGGAAACTGGTCCCATTATATCTAGTCGGAGCCACTATCCCAAATGGAAAACGAACTGTCTTAAGGGGAGGACCAGGTGGTTATCCCCTTTTTTGTTGCCACAAATTTCTGAGGCCTCAACATTTTTGGTGATAAAATAAGGGTCGACTATAAATGGCACATAGATCTAAACCTAAAAATAGAAGCCCTCATAAGAGTCAATCTCCCCAAAAGCATCCTACAACTTCCCGATCAGATTCTAAATCACCAACTCAGAAATCAGAAATTGTAGAAACCTCCCCCTCATCTCCTCAAATATTTCGTCAATCCTCTGCTTCAGAATCCACTCCTGAATCTCCCGAATTTCAATATTTAATTCAAAAATTAGAAGGAATATCTATTTCTGCTAAAAATCCTACTAACCCAGAGGCTTCTGAGGAAAGTGTTACTTCTCTATTTAGAGAAACTGGTATATTGACCATATCTAGAAGTGAGAAACTTGGAATTCCACCTTTTGAATTTCCAATTGAATCATTTCGCAAAAAAGTCCTATAAATAGATCTAAGTTAGACACAAGTGAAGTTACATCAAATTTCCATTCAGTTACTTCTTCACATCCTCTGATTCAATCTCCATATTCTCAGTCTTCCATTTCCTCTACTCAAACAATCAGTGCTGTTACAAGTAGTATTGTTCCAGTTGTAAGTTCTTCGTTCATTCCCCCTACTTCTAGATCTACTTAGGTATCTTCACAAACTTATAATCCAATTATGGCCACTCAACCTTGGATGAATCCTAGTGTTGTACTGATAGAAAATCCAAATCCTCTTTTAGATCATCCAGAAAAATGGTTACCCAAATATAATCCTGATGATGGTCTTCTTGGTGAAGAACACACAATAATTTTATTTTGGCCATGAATATTAATGGATTTTCTCATGAAGATATTGTAGTTATATTTTTTCTCTATACTTTACAAGGATCTGCAGGATTCTAGTATTTTTCACTTCCAGCAGGATCTATCACTGATTGGGAAAATTTCAAGTAAGTTTTCCTTGCAAAATTTGGAGATGATAGAATTATTGCATCCTTGATTAATGCTCTTTCAAATCTTAAAATAAATTCAGGGGAAATGATCAAAGATTTCAACTCTAGATTTAACAAGTTATTAAAAAAAATCCAACTACTTCCAAACCTGTTGTTGATGTACAAATAGAGTGGTATATTTCTTCTTTACCTTCTAATATAGCTATTTTTGTAGATAGAGTTGGTAAAGCTACCCTTTTAGATAACATGAAAGAAGCTCTCGCTATAGAGAAAATAATTTTAGCATTAGAAAAAAGTTCAGAGATAGAAGACAGGAAATCCAAGAAAGTGACATTTAGTCAAGATTTTAAAAATAAAGTCTCGAAAGATCCATTTGATCTTGAAGGTCTTCAAAAAGTATTAAAGACTATGTCAAATCATATGATTGAAATAAAGAAATAGGTTGTTAAAACTTCAGTTCCTAAGAAATAATTTCGTCCATTTAAGAAAAACCCTTCTTCAACATCTCAGCCCCCAAATGTGATTTCAAATTCTTAATCTGATCAAGATATTGAAGATCCCTCGCCATCTGAACAAGAATCAGAGTCTGAGGAAGAATTTGAACTGAATGGGTTATGGGATTTCATTCTTCCTTCCTTCAGAAGAAAGAGAAGCTATGCCTATATCTACAAGAAGTAAAACTTCTTTTGGTTCAACTATATCAAATAAAAAATAGAAAACTCTCCCCACCAAGGAGAAAACAGCTATTAAAAAATCTAAAACTATTCAAATATATTTTATTCCACCAGATCGTAATACAAATTCTAAAACTTTGATAGTTTCAGATACAGTGGAATATAATATAGTCGATGATATGAAAAAGATCAAAGCAAATATTTCATTACACGAAATGACCAAACTCAGGCAACAGCAGAAAATTTTTCTTAGAGAACTCAAGGAAATCCCCATAGAACCTATACAACCACTGGTTATAGCAGAAGCTTCTAAAGATACAGGAAAACCTCCATCATCTACAAACAAGGTAATTCCCAAAGATCTGGTTTTAATTGGTGATAGGCCTATTTCACACACTCGTCCTTTACTTTTGACTTATGAGATTTTTAACAAAAATGTTCATAATTGTCTTATTGATTCAGGAGCTTCTTCAAACATTATGCCAAGAATAGTATGTACAAAGTTGAACATCACTCTTCAAAAATATGATGTACATATAGTTCAATTGGATAGAACAAAAGTATAATTCATTGGAGAAATGCTGTCAGTATCCATTAGATTATCATCCAATCCAAAGGTACTACAAGTAATTGATATTTTGGTTGCAGACATCACTGAATTTTATGGTCTTATTCTAATCAGAGATTGGTCTGAAAAGTTACATGGATATTTTTCTACTGATTGGTCACATATGTGGCTACCATATAATGGAAAACCAAATCAAACCAGAATTGAACGTGAAAAATTTATGAAACACACAATTACTGAACTAGAAGGAACAAATGATCCTGTAGCTTTCACTAATAACATTATAGGAAATTATTCAGCTGAATCATTTCTTAGATCATTCAATGCACATGTTTCAGCTTTTCCAATAAACACTGTTATTTCTCAAATTAAAAAAATTTCTCAAACAGATGCTTCTAGGTGTGTTAATCTTAGCGATCAGATTCCAAAAAAGATTTTATTTTAGACTATATACTTTGATGGTTCAAAATCAAAAGATGGTGCAAGAGCAGATTGCATTTTAATCAATCCACAAGGAGAGAAAACAATGCTAGCTTGTAGACTTGAATTTCAATGCACTAATAATACCGCCGAATATGAAGCATTGATAGAAGGCCTATATAAAGCTATTAGATTAAATGTTAAATATCTGCAAGTATATGGAAATTCTGAAATAATTGTTAGACAAGTCAAAAATACAATTCATTGTATTTCTAGACATTTAAAACATTATCAAACTTTAGCTCAGAATATTACTTCTCATTTGACTGCATTTAGTATCTCCACAATTCCTAGATTACAAAATGAAAGTGTTGATTTACTTGCTAATGTAGCATCTAGACTTATACCATCTAAAGAATTTAGCCCAGATAGATTTTCAATTGAGTTAATTTTTAGGCCTTCCATTCCCGAAAATATAACAAATTGGAGAGTATTTAACAATGATGCAGATATTCTAGACTTTTTTACATTAGACAGAGCTTATGAAGGTAAAATTATAGATGAACATGAACATGATTCATAGATTGAAGATAAAAAAAATTCAAATCCAATTCCTAAATCTGTAGTCAAAATGGAAGATCTTTATGATTTGAAATATAGGTTTTAAAAAACTACCAATTCAAAAACATAGATTTCTACTCTAAAATTTGAATTGATTAATCTTGGTACATTAGAAAAACCTCATAATATTAACTTAGGTGTTGAATTAGAACCTGAATAAAGGATGTAATTCATTAAGTTATTGAAAACTTATAAATATATCTTTGCATGGGATTATTCAGATCTTAAAACATATGATACTTCCATAATTCAGAACACCATACCTATGACCTCAGATGATAAGCCTGTGCAACAAAAACTTAGAAAAATTCACCCAAATTTAGAAAGTCAAATTAAATCTGAGTTAAATAAAATGCTCAAAGCCAAAGCCATTTTTCCTTATAGGCATTCGAAATGGGTGTCAAACATGGTTCCAGTTAGAAAAAAGAATGGAGACATTAGGATTTGCATAGACTTTAGAAATTTGAATAAAGCTTGCCAAAAAGATAATTTTCCCTTACCTACCATGGAACAAATATTGCAGGTAGTTGCAGGATCTGAATTGATGTCTTTCCTCGTCGGACTTTTAGGATATAATCATATTATGGTACATCCGAATGATAGATTAAAGACAACATTCAGGACAAAGTGGGGAACATACGCATACCAAAAAATGCCCTTTGGGTTGATTAATGTTGATGCTACATTTCAACGTGATATGAATATAGCTTTCAGAGGATTAATCAATAGCTCAGTTTATATATACTTAGATGACATCACTGTTTACTCTAAGCATAGAAGAAATCATGTTAATCACCTAAAACACATTTTTGAAACATATAGAAAATTTGGTATTTCCTTGAATCCAAAAAAATGTTATTTCGCCTTATCAGAAGGTAAATTATTAGGGTTCATTCTTTCCAAAAATGGAATCCACATTGACCCTGATAGAATTTAGGAAATCAAAAAAATCCCCATACCACATAATAAAAAAACAATGCAATCATTTTTAGGACAAATTAACTTTGTAAAAAGATCTGTTCCCGATTTTTCCCAAATCATTTTACCCCTACAACCAATGATCAAGAAAAATTCAATTTTTAAATGGGGAAAAGAAGAGAGAAATTCTTTTGAGTTGATTAAGAAATCCATCATTAAATCCCCCTCTTTAACAACTCCTGATTCTTTTAAATCATTTATATTATACATGTTTTCTTCCGACACATCATACGCAGTAGTTCTAACACAGCTTGATGTTCAAAATACTGAAGCACCAATTTCATTTTTTAGTTCTAACCTACAAGGTGTTGAGTTAAATTATTCAACTATGGAAAAACAAGCTTATGTTATATTTAAATATTTGAAACATTTTAGACCCTTTCTCCTCAAGAAACATACTAAAATAATAGTACATTACTCAACAGTAAGGAATTTATTAATCTAAAGAGAAGTAGGAGAGAAGAGAGCAAATTGGGTTACCGCACTTCAAGAATATGATGTAGAGATACACCCTGCTAAAATTGTTAAAGGACAAGGTATTTGCAGGATGTTAACTGGAGCTTCTCATACATCAACAGAAGAAGATCAATCAAATGAAATGCAACTGTTTGAGGTAAGCCTAAATGATTCTGAGTCACAATATATTGATCTAAATTTTTTCTTGAAAAATGGATATGCTCCATTATATCTCAATTACACAGCAAAGCGTGCTCTGAGACTTAAACCAAATCAATATCAACTCATAGTTGATGTGTTATTTAGAAATAATTATGATTCTGTATTATTAAGATGTTTAGAAAAAACTGAAGCTGAAAAAGTAATGCAGGAATTAAATGCTGGACCAGCTGGATGTCATTTCGGAGGAGACACCACAGCTCATAAAATATTTCATGTTGCCTATTATTGGCCAACTCTATTTAAATATGCACATGAATATACAAGAAAATGAAAAGTGTGTCAAACTGCAGCAAGAAGAGAAAGAAAATCAACATTTCCATTACAGCCAGTAAATATCTAACAACCATTTGAACAATGGGGTTATAGGTGAAATAACTCCTAACTCTTCAAAACATCAAAGGTATATTCTAACTATGACATATTGTTTCAAAAAATGGGTAGAAGCTATCCCATTAAAGGTGGTTAATACACAAAGTATTACAGATTTTATTGATCAGTTCATAATCACCAGGTTCGGTCTTCCATCAGCTTTGATATTTGATAATGCATATTACTTTTCTGGAAATGCCATGATAGAATTTTCTTTGAAAAGAGGTTTTAAATTAAAATACTCAGCCAATTATTATCCACAAAGTAATGGATTAGCTGAATCTACAAATAAAAACCTCATCAGGATCATCAAACTAACTGTAGAACAAAATCATAAAAATTGGCACAAAGCACTATTATTTTCTATTTGGGCAGATAGAATCACCCAGAAAGCATCAATAGGTACTTCTCCATTTATGTTAGTTTATGAGAAAGAAGTAGTTCTACCCAAAAACGTAACAATACCATCATTGAATTTAGTGCAGTTTATTGATGAAAATTATTCATCTTCCCTTCAACTTAGACAAGAAAAAATTCCTAAAATGGAAGAATAAAGAGAAAAGGCTAAGGCTATACATGCTCATCATCAAAAAATAATGAAAACTTCATTTGACACATCATCCACTAGTTCAAAAAAAATTGAAATAGGAGATCTTGTTTTAAAATGGGATAAAGCACATGAGGAAAAAGGTAAGCATACTAGATTCCAAAGATTATGGCTTGGTCCATTTCAAATCATCGAAAAAATAGGCTTATCTACCATTTTGCTACAAGACTTATCAGGTAGAAAATATTCCTTGTCTGTAAATGGTCAAATTCTCAAAAAATATTTCTCTTAGAAAATCAATCTTTTAAATTTTATTTTCTCTTTAGGAAAATAAAAGTTGTGAATAGCATCATCATTGGTTCATTCAAATTTTCAAAATTTCTGATAAATTATTGTTATCTTTTGCTTCTATAAATAAGTAAAGAGAAAGATGACTATAATTATGAGAAATGAATAAACTTATTTTTTAAGATAAATTGAAATTATTGAAAGCATTTTCTTTCCGAAAAAGACTCTAGATATCATAAAATATAGTTATTATGTATCGGTCAGAAAAAGAATTTTTTAACTTAGCAAGGATTCTCTACAAAAATGTATCTACCAACTCTACAAATTATCATCCATAACTCTTAAAAGAGCTAATGATTCATCTCATTTGATAAAATTTCTTCTTTAGAAATATATATATATATATATATATATACAATGAACAAATTCAAAAGAAAATAAGTCTCATCACGAGCTTGTTTATCATGATCATAGAGAAATAATGTAGACTGATATTACCAAAACTACATACTATAATAGGTAATAGCTATATGATTATAAAAAATCAATAGACAAGGGGTTTCATCACGAGCCAACTTGTTCAGTCTAAATTACTATCAGTGAATTACATTGTCATTATCAGGCTACCAAACCTAGACAATGATTTTGGAAATGTATCAAGAAAAATAAAGATAATGATATGTCATAATTATATTTTTAAAATAAGAAATCAAATTTGTATGGGACCATGAATCATTATGGGTTAAAAGATAGCCCTGTCAAGGCTATAACGCCTGCTGGCAATGGTGGCTCTCTCTGTGATAAATAAGTAAAATTCTATGAAACCAATTTTAGAGAAAACCTAGTTTATTATCATACCTATATATACCTATAGTAGTGACTGATATACATACCTATATATTATCACTAAAGGAGTTAATTTAGAAGAAATGAAATAAGTAAATAGATTATATTATGAAAAAATACTGTCTAATTCATGAATCATATTATTTTTATTCTTATATATTTTCCTTGTTTTGAAAGTTTAGAAATGTCAAAATAAACCATTCAGAGATATCTGGTTCTCCCAATTGAATCGCCAATTGTTGTGCTATGCAACAAACCCCCCCCCTCCATTTTTATTTTTAAAATAATTTAGACCTTTGATAAATAGAAATAGGGACCTTTTTTATGAAAGAATTTTTGTCTTTTGATCAAAATCAAATTCCAAAAAACATCAAAACTTTTTAAATAAAAACATCTCTATCGCAAATTGGAATTTGGCACAAATATTTTCTTAAGTTAAAACAATAAATCAACGAAATCCCGATTTTGTGATTGCCAATGTGAAATTTCGCAAGTGACATAATAAATCGCATATCACAGATTTACACTACCAAACTTTAATCAATCATTAACGAAACTCTGATATTGTGACACTGCGATATTGCGATTTCACGAAATCGCATATTGCATAAAAAAAAAGGCAATACGCATCATTAAGACAGCTTCAGAGGGCATGATGTGATTGATCTGATAGGTTTGAATAAAGGTTTTACACAAAATAAATCATGTCAAGAAGTATTAATAATGTTTTATGATCCCAACGTAAATAGTTATGTGTTGGAAATGTTGTCATTGATGGCAAAAGAGCACAAAGGAGCAGTACCTAAACCAGCAAAAAGGCAAAGGAGATGACAAAGGAGGAGCACTTGAAACATCAACCAAGGAGTAGAGAAAGCATAAGAAGAGGTAGCATGGCAACAAAGATAGCAGAGACAGGCAAAGGAGATAGCAAAGGAGACAGGGAGAGGCAGTGGAAGTGAATATAAAGGAGATAGGCAGAGGCAGAGTGACAGAGCAGCAGAGGCAGAGGCAGAGTCGTTATAATTCTGAGAATCGCTCAACCCGGAAGACAGATATATATAATATTCCAAGAATCATTACCCGATGGGTGTATAAATGGTGGTTAATACATATTTGAATTCTGACCTAATCGCATCGGAGTTAAAGTGGAGCATCAAAACATCACAACAGAAAGTTTCCATTGTGATTGAGATTCGGACCCGATGGACTTATAAACTGTGGCTTGATAAGTTTGAAATTCGGCTTAATCGCATAAAAAAGAAACAAACCATCGCAACACATATTAAAAGACTAGCGATTGCGATTAAGAGTTCGGACGCGATGGGCGTATAAAAAATGGTTAATATATATTTGAACTCCGACCTAATCGCATCGGAGATTATAAGAGCATCGGAACATGCAACAAAGAGTTGCGATTGCGATTGGAAGTTTCGGACCTGATGGATGTATGAATTATAATTCAAACGTGTTTGAAGTCCTTTCCCAATCGCATCGGAAAAATACAATGAATAGTGGCCAATAACATCGGAGAATATAAGAGTTGCGATTGTGATTGGAAGTCCGGACTCGATTGGTATATAAAATACAACTCATATATAGTTTGAGTTCTAGGTATAATCGCATCGGCACTGATCAATCGCATTGGAGAATATAAGAGTTGCGATTGCGATTAGAAGTCCGGACCTGATTGGTATATAAACTTTGATTAATAAGGATTTGAGTTCCAATTGCATCGGCAAAGAACAGTGAACAGTGATCGATCGCAATCAGAAATCGCTGAAGGAAGAGCATAGTGCATCGGAAAGCGTGGCAAGTGAGCCCGAAAGGGCATTAGTTATGTATTGAACTTGATTCTTCATGGTTATAGTAGACATGGCAGTTTTTTTGGTAAAACGTTGTATAACTATGCCAAGAATTGAAATTACGGTGCTGGTATTGTTGGAAATATGATGCAGGATGTTGTCCTTGATGGCAACCCACTAAATGAAGATGAAGACATGCGACTATTGACATGTGTTGTCCTTGATGGCAATCTACCTGATGAAGTTATGCTTGACTTAATGGACTTGGTAAATGATGTAAATCTGATGTGATATGATGTTTGTTAGCAATATGGCGCTGAGTGTTGTCCATGAATGGAAATCCACTTGATGAAGATGATGGCAACTTACTTGATGAAGTTGTGCTTGAGAGAATATGTTCCTGATGAAGAAAATATGATGTTTCTACAATGTGTACAGAAGGCAATGAAGAAAGGAATTCAGAATGTGCTCAAAGAATGATGAAAAGAGTATGTCTCTATGTATACGCGGATATTCCTAGGTGAAGTCGCGTATGCACGCGGAAAAGAACGTTCCAAGTCGCGTATGGGCTAAAGCACTCAAAAAGTGCAAAACCAAGGGTAACCACCATGGTATTGACCCATTGTATTGGGTAATGATCCGCCTAATTGACCCCGTCCAGGTAGTTTTGGGCTCATGGTATTGCTCTGGCCCATGGTATTGAAAAAGGGGCTCATGGTATTGAAAAAGGGTAAACCTATATAAGGAGAAGAAATTCATTGTGCAAAATATGAGTATGAGAGCAAGATGTCTGAGCTTGAATGAATACTTCTCTGTGAAGTACATCTATATGGAAAGGGTAAAGGTTGATGATAGATCTGAATCTATGATGCACCAATGAAGAAATGATGAAGCGGGATATCTAGATCTGAAATGTATTTGTATTTGCTAGATCTGTTTATGGAGTGATTGGATCTATGATGAGGCGAACATCTGTCTGAAGTAAAGGGTTGAATCTGAACTGAATGTCTGATCTGAAGAAGTATGCTGCTCTGCAATGATTAAATATCTATACGCTACTTCGCCGCGGAGGAAGCGCGTGTATACGCGGCTTCAGTGAAGAGAAAGCGCGTATGCGCAATAAAATATACACTGAGGTATACGGCGGTTTGTGTGGACGGAAGCGCGTATATACGCGAAATCAGTGAAGTAAAAGAGCGTATGCAAACTAGGGTTTGCTGAAGCAAGGGGTATGAAATATCTGAGCTGTTCTGCTGTGTTTATGCTATCTGATCTGTGTTGATATGTATCTGTTGATGATATATGGTTGTGCTTAAAAGTATGGAAAGGGTCCAGTATGAAAATATGATGAAATGTGGCCTGCAAGTGGTGTTCTATTGAAGTTGTTGGATCCGGTGTGAAAATTGATGAAACGTGGTCCAAGGTGGTGCTGAGGGTTGTAGCCTTCAGTCAGGGGGTCGTAGCTCCCTTCCAAGAGAGGCTGGTAAACGAGATCGGGGGGTCGTAGCTCCCTTCCAGGTGAGGCTGGTAAACGAGTCAGGGGGTCGTAGCTCCCTTCCAGGAGAGGCTGGTAAACGAGCGCAGGTGGGTGCCTGCGTGCTGGTCAAGTCTGCGCCAGCACATATGTTGTAAGATGTTTTCTCTATAATAAAATATTGAAGGTTGAGCAACTGCACCGGTGGTTTTCTCCCGATTTGGGTTTCCACCTAAAAATCCTGGTGTTCATGTGTGATCCTTTGTGTGATGGTTTATTCTGTTCTTACTGCACATGTTTACTGTTTATTGAACATCTGATGAATGAATGATGGAATAATATAAGTGAAGATTTAAGGACAGATCTAGATCTCTGTGTAT
Organism: Pinus albicaulis; assembly: GCA_034641835.2. Taxonomy (NCBI): domain Eukaryota; kingdom Viridiplantae; phylum Streptophyta; class Pinopsida; order Pinales; family Pinaceae; genus Pinus; species Pinus albicaulis. Next base: position 328,964,077 of record CM076582.1, read on the forward strand.
ACGCTAGTTTCATAAAGGGGATCCGCGTATATACGCTAGTTTACTGAAGGAAAGTAGCGTATGGGTTTTAAGGAATGAAAAAGTAAAAAGATTTGAATATGCAGTAAATACTGATTCACCCCCCCCCTCTCAGTATTTTTCCCAACAGGTATATATATATATATAACGCATTGCTGCTATTGTATTAAAAGATGCCGTGTGGTCTGTGAACCCACGGGCCTCGGCTTAAGGTGGAGGGTGATTTGTAACATAATACAATTATGATATATGTATGTTCCGGCTTGCGGAACTCGCCACATCAACAAGACACTCGTGGCATGAAAAGGGTTGGAATTTCCCTGATTTAAAAGTTAGCAATTGCATTTTATTTATTTAAAAGGCACAGTTACACGTATGCAGCAGTTACACCCCCACAGAGGACAGAAAAGAAAACAGAGCCGAAAGGAGATAAAACACAGTCACAGAAAATACAAAGACAGCCAAAGAAATGACAAATGTGTAGTGATACAAAAGGCTGTATGAGTGAGCTAGAGCTCTCATTGTAATTAAATGTAAATATTTTTAATTGATTTATATTGTTGTGATGCATTGGCAAGTCTCCGGAGGAAGAACAAATATCCCACTGTAATATTAAAATAAGCACCTACTGTTATATTTTCTGAATGAGCGGATAAAGGGTAAAGAAGCGAGCGAAGAGACCGACCGTGTTTTCAATCGATGTTGAGCTCAGCTTATGAGCTTTTTTTACATCGCACGCAAGGTATATCTGAGGGAGAGAATGTTTACGAAAAGAGTGAGAGAAGAAGAGAGTGTGCAGTAGAATTAAAGAGAGTTGAAGAGAATAAACAAGCTGCAAGAAGAATGTGAATAAGGAGGAGCTGAGCAAAGAAGAAGAAGGGGTTGAGCAGAGATGATGCAGGTCTGATATAAGAGTTGATGAACAACAGAGAAGAAGGTACAGAAACGCGGGCGATATGTCGTACGAACCATGGTGTTTTCTTTTGAAATAGATGAGTTGGGTGTGCCACATGGGTGCTTGACGGTAAGTATCGGTTATGGGCGGGGCGGGGTTAGAGCCTCTTTGTGGGTTGGTGCACAGCAGAAAATTGATGGGAGTTGGAGCTTCCTTGCAAGTTGTAGCTTGCAGAATTGAGGTAGGAGCCTCCTGTAGGTTGGTGCCTACAGAAAATCAGTGGTGAGAGGGAGTTGGAGCTTGCCTTTGCATCACAACAATAATAAGATGTGGTTTTCTCCTTTTATGGGTTTCCACTTATATCTAGTGTCTCTGTGCATAATGTTTATGTGTTGATGTGGTTTATCTCATATGCTTAATACTTGCTGCTCTCATATTAAATCTACTGTTACATTATATTAATACTTGCTTCTCTCATATTAAATCTACTGTTACATTATATTAATACTTGCTGCTCACACTCTAAGACTACTCACATATTAAGTTGAACATGAAATGAAGGTGTTAATAAAGTTTAATGAAAATTTTTAAAAGTCCATGACTGTGTTAAACTAATTCACCCCCCCCCTCTCAGTTTAACTAAGGGTTCAAAAATTGGTATCAGAGCCGGTTCCTTTGGTGCAAGCCTAATAGCTTGAAGGAGATCTGGTTAAGTCATGGACTATCAAAATGTACCTGTGTTAAGTACGACAGACTTTCCTGAATGGAGAGATAAGGTTAAACCAGGATTATTGACTTATGAACCTGAGGTATGGAAGCTTGTTTGTGATGGTTACTGCACAGACTCCCCCACGGTGAAAGAACAACAGAGGAATGCCAAGGAAAAATGTGTGTTATATAATATTCTTCATAACAAGGACCTTGAGTTGATAATGAACTTAACCTCTGCAAAAGAAATTTGGGATAGATTGCACTTCATGCATGGAGTAAACAATAAGGACTGCAATAATAAGAAGGATAAGATAATCAAGAAGAAGAAAAATTCATGTCAATAGGAAAATATTCAATCAAATGAAGTACCTACTAGTGTGAATGGAGATAAGAACCATGAAGAAGTTACAGCTGAGGAAAAAGCCAAACTTGACACTGCTTTGACTGAAATAGAAAAATTGAAAAATGAAAACAAAGACCTTAAGATAGTGGTGCAAATATGTGATGAGAGAGAATATGAAGGTAGGAAAGAAATTATTGGCCTGAAGACATAGCTTGAAGAAGAAAATAAAGTAGAAGACACTCTGCTGGAACAAACGAGAGAGAAAAGTCTTGAATGTGAAAAATTGGAAGAAGAAGTAGTGAACCTGAGAAAGAACTTAGAAAAATCCCAAAGATAACTATTAATGAATACACCTCTAATGAAAGGCTCCAGACGGTTGGACCAGATTCTAAATGCTCAAAGGTCACCTCTCATAAAGGCTGGGATAGGATATGAAGGTGAAACCAGTAAGTCCAAGCCAGAAGATAAAAAGAAAATAATATTTGTAAAAGCTGTAAAGAACAGTGAAGCAGATCAGAAGTTTCCTACAGTAGTAGAAGCCAACAAGAACATGAGTTGCAAAGAAATAAACGAAATCAAGCAGCAACATGAGAGGGTGAAACAATCAGCTGCGAAAGACTCACATGCTCCTAAAGATGAATTGAATAAATTTGGAAGAAGTCAAAGAAGGTTCTTTCCTCCTATGGGAAGTATCACTTGTTTTTCCTGCCACAAACCAGGACATACTGCATCATATTGTAAGACAAAGAAAATCCAATCCAGCCAGCAAAGGATGTAGCAAATGAGAAGACTACCTCAAGCAAGCAAATGGAAAAGACAATCTTTCACTAGGTACACAAATCATTTCCATGGATACTGTTATGCATGCAATAATTTTGGACATAAAATTGTTGATTGTAAAATGTATTCAAGAAGGGGAACAAATTATTATACATCAGCTCAAATAAGATACTATGTATGTCTCAAGCGTGGTCACAAAGCAAAAGACTGTAAACTTCCATATAAATTAAAGAACCACAATAAAGTATGGAAGAAAAAGAGAAAGGGGGAGCCTATTATCTCAATAACATAATGAGTCCTCCATAGTCTCAGGGGGAGCTGCTCTAGGAAGAAAAGAAAAAATCCATCCAGTGACAAATATGAAGCAACATCCCAGGGGGAGAGTAGTTCATATGTAGTCCCCACAAAAAGTAGTCTAAGAAGAGCTCCTTGAAATGAGAACAGCTATGAGATCAGGAAGTGAAAGGAAATTCCTCTAACACAGAACTATAGAGGAAGAACTATCTGATGTTTTAATTAGCTGACATATTGATGGAAGAAGAGAAGGCAACGAGAAGCCATGGTAATAGAAAGAAAACATCAGCACCTTAAATGATGATCACATTGTGTATCATATTGCTAGAATTGACAATGAATCACATTAAGAAGAATGAGTAAGAAATTGCCTGTCATCATTAATATCATTACATCACTCATCTATGAAAAGTCCCCTTGGAGGAGTAAAATCAAGTAAGTGATAAATTTCTGAGTGATATGCCCATGAAGAGTCCTAGGAAATAGATTGAAGATGTCTTCCCTAAGATCACTATATTAGAACAGTTGAATTGTATGTAAAGCAGCAATGATTCTGGAGCAGTCCTAGAAAAGAAAATGTTGTAACTTCCTCTGAATAAAATGACAGAAAAAGAAGAAGATTAATGATGCCAAGATCAGATCCAGTATATTGATGATTGTTGTTGAAAATAGTGGAGAGCTCAATAATAGAATTTATAAAGGATGTAATTCTGTATGGTGGATTCGATAGGGTTAATAGAGATTCTATACATGTATATAACAAATATTTGAGTGCATAGTAGGGTTGAATATTTGATTGGAAGTGCGATTTTCGAAGTATCGATGCTCTCAAAGCAGAGAACTCAGTTCAAACCCAGAAATTTCCATTCCATAGTTGAAAACCGAGGAACTGTTTAGTTTACTGTGTGCAGGTGCGTTAGACGCAAGTTATGAGAAGTTTGGTGAAATTATGGTTAGTGTAACTCATAAACAAAGTAAACATTGAAGGTGAAAGTAATCGAAGTAGTAAGGGCCAACAGATTCCCCACTAGCTCAGTTGAAGGAACAGAACACTGCTATATAAGAGGTCAGGAAAAGGTTTAAAGCAGAACTGTGTGTCAAGGGGAGATGAACCAGAACCAAATGTTATAAAACAAAAGGAGTCGAAAGGAATAGCAGAAGAAAAGAACTGTGCATTTAGAACATCAATGGTGCGGCAACAGCTTATTGTTGGAGGCAGAATGTGGAGTGGAAATCTGAAGGTGGAACTCGGAAGACGAAACTCGGTAGTGGAATGCAGAAGAACTACATTAATTTGAATAGAACAGGCGGAACCTGAGCGCAACGGAGTATTTGGCGTTGAACTATACGACGGAACGCCGAGCCAAAAGGGCGGAACCATGACCAAATGAACAGTGACGGCGGTTTATGGTTTTCATCGCACCGCCTTTCGGTGATAAGCGATATTTCCTGGTTGGGGAGCGATTCCATAGAAATTTTGACGCGTGGCAAGGTGGGACCTAACGAAACCACCTTTCAAAGTGCACTATCGCGCGTTAACGTTCGTACCATGAGGTGGAGCGATATCGTCGAGTGCCGTCGATCTGGCGCAGAGCCATCGAACGGTGACCGTTTGACGGAGATGCACGCAGAATAAGCAGGTATGGTGAATGTGTTGATTGGGAAATTGAACATAGATGCGGGGCCCAGAGCCAAGGTTTATTCAAAAGTTAATTATGCAAAAAGCGTGTGTATTAATATAAATTCTCAAGGTTTAACCATTGGCTGTAAAGCTTGGCACATAAAAATAAATTGAATTCCCGTGATAGAAGGAGTATGAGCGCGAGGGGTTATAACCTTAGTCCTAAGGTTTGGAGGCAAATATATAAACCATGGAAAATATGTAGGTTAACCATATAGTGATGATTTAATATTTGAATGGAGGTCATGACCATATAGTGATATAGCATTATATGTGAGTAGGGTGACATCGTTTAATATATGCACCTGCCGAGGGTTATATGAATTGGTTGGATGCATAACAGTCTTATTGCCGATACATGTATGATTAGCGTTACAATGGATAGACTAGAGGTAGTATATCTGATATAAAGAGAAAGCACAGTTTCAGGGGAGAATAGAAATGAGAATATCATTCTAGGGGGAGATCATCCAGCTAAGTAAGAATAAAACAGGTCCTCATGATCAAAATGATTATGGAAAACGTACATCAAGGTAGTATTCCCAGCGTTATCTAGATTCTGCATTCAGCATGAGAAGGTCAGTAGCAGAGCTAAAGGATCAGTATTGTGTTTACACTTGAAGTAGTATATTGAGCACTAAAGCAATATCTTCTTCTATATACATAATTGCATGTCTTCCTGAATTTGGTACATGTATATTTTCAAGGCCTCTTTCTTAAGATCAATTACAAAACAGTGTGAAGTCTGTTTGTTGAGTTTTCAATTAAACATATTGAGTATGCTTTTGTGGAAGTTCATTTTGATAGAACAGTCAAAGTACCTGAAGAATAAAGGACTAGTAGTGATTACCATCTGAAGCCCAAAAGTTTTAAAATCATCTAAATATTACTTCAACACAAAGGATTTACTGGTAATCCACCTTTAAATGAGAGATTGATCATAGACATACATACCTCCTTATGTCATAAATGAATTGCATGGTTGATAAGTGAGATGGACAAATACATTGAATGCATTCTACCTCAAGGTTTTTGTTTTGAAATTACATTATGAAAGCAGTAAAGGAATTTGATCTCTTAGATCAAATTCTGGTTAATTCATTGATCACATCTGTAACAAAAACCTTCAGCTATTAAGAATAATATCAGCACCCTAGCTCATATCATCACCAACAGGTAGAAAGGTGTACCACAGCAACAAAATATATATTAGCATCATTATCATAATTGAACAGGAGTGGTACTGCAGATGAGTATTGCAGGAGAAGACATATTCCATCTACAATCTTCCTCAACAGAAATGTATTGGCACACTACATCAGATAGAGACTGAAGTATATTTGAAGCATTCTTAGTATTTCAGGTGTAATCCAGTGATGCTTTGCTGATTAGATAAAGTTGGTAAAGGAGATTGTGCTTTGGATTGTATCAATTTACAGTATATATTCAAGTCCAATAATCTGCAAAGTGTTCTCTCAACAAATCTTGTACACAAGTTTAGAGCAGCAAGGTACACAGTCAGAAGAAGAAGGCCTAAACACATCTCAGAGAGAAGAAATGCAAAGAAAGAATCAACACTGAGAAATGTGCAACCCTTTGCCATTGATGTCAAAGGGGGAGGAAAAGCAAGAAATAGAAGAAAATTTCTTCTAAAAGAAGCTAGACAGAGGAAGATCTGGATGAAACATTGGATTATCGGTGGATGTGTTGCCATCAATGCCAAAGGGGGAGACTGTTGGAAATGTTGTCATTGATGGAAAAAGAGCACAAAGGAGCAGCACCTGAACCAGCAAAAACACAAAGGAGATGACAAAGGAGGAGCACTTGAAACATCAGCCAAGGAGAAGAGAAAGCATAAGAAGAGGTAGCAGGGAAGCAAAGATAGCAGAGACAGGAAAAGGAGACAGCAAAGGAGACAGGCAGAGGCAGAAGCAGAGTCGTTATAATTCTGAGAATCGCTCAACCCGGAAGACAGATATATATAATATTCCGAGAATCATTACCCGATGGGTGTATAAATGGTGGTTAATACATATTTGAATTCCAACCTAATTGCATCGGAGTTAAAGTGGAGCATCAAAACATCACAACAGAAATTTGCGATTGCGATTGAGATTTGGACCCGATGGACTTATAAACTGTGGCTTGATAAGTTTGAAATCCGGCTTAATCACATCGGAAAGAAACAAACCATCACAAGACATATTAAAAGACTTGCGATTGCGATTAAGAGTTCGGACCCGATGGGCGTATAAACAATGATTAATATATATTTGAACTCCGGCCTAATTGCATCGGAGATTATAAGAGAATCGGAACATGCAACAAAGAGTTGTGATTGCGATTGGAAGTTCCAGACCCGATGGATGTATGAATTATAATTCAAATGTGTTTGAAGTCCTTTCCCAATCGCATCGGAAAAATACAATGAACAGTGGCCAATCGCATCGTAGAATATAAGAGTTGCGATTGCGATTGGAATTCCGGACCCGATTGGTATATAAACTACAACTCATATATAGCTTGAGTTTCAGGTCTAATCGCATCGGTACTGATCAATCGCATCGAATAATATAAGAGTTGTGATTGCGATTGAAGCTCGGACCCGATGGGCTTATAAACTTTGATTAATAAGGATTTGAGTTCCAATTGCATCGGCAAAGAACAGTGATCAATCGCAATCGGAAATCGCCGAAGGAAGAGCATAGTGCATCGGAAAGTGTGGCAAGTGAGCCCGAAAGGGCATTAGTTATGTATTAAACATGATTCTTCAGGGTTATAGTGGACATGGAAGTTTGTTTGGTAAAACGTTGTATAACTATGCCGAGAATTGAAATTACGGCGCTGGTATATATTTATATATATATATATATATATATATATATATATATATATATAACGCGTTGCTGCTATTGTATTAAAAGATGCCGTGTGGTCTGTGAACCCACGGGCCTCGGCTTAAGGTGGAGGGTGATTTGTAACATAATACAATTGTGATATATGTATGTTCCGGCTTGCGGAACTCGCCACATCAACAAGACACTCGTGGCATGAAAAGGGTTGGAATTGCCCTGATTTAAAAGTCAGCAATTGCATTTTATTTATTTAAAAGGCACAGTTACACGTATGCAGTAGTTACACCCCCACAGAGGACAGAAAAGCAAACAGAGCCGAAAGGAGATAAAACACAGTCACAGAAAAGACAAATACAGCCAAAGAAATGACAAATGCGTAGCGATCCAAAAGGCTGTATGAGTGAGCTGGAGCTCTCATTGTAATTAAATGTAAATATTTTTAATTGATTTATATTGTTGTGATGCATTGGCAAGTCTCTGGAGGAAGAAAAAATATCCCACTGTAATATTAAAATAAGCACCTACTGTTATATTTTCTAAATGAGCGGATAAAAGAGATGAGAAGGCAGAAGGAAAAGAGACATGGCCGTCCATTTCAAATTCCCAGTGGAATAAAAACAGCCATGAAGTTGTTTTTGTATAAAACAGGGTAATATCCAAGGGGAGAGAATGTTGACGAAAAAGAGTGAGAGAAGAAGAGAGTGTGCAGCAGAATTAAAGAGAGTTGAAGAGAATAAACAAGCTGCAAGAAGAATGTGAATAAGGAGGAGCTGAGAAAAGAAGAAGAAGGGGCTGAGCAGAAATAATGCAGGTCTGATATAAGAGTTGATGAACAGCAGAGAAGAAGGTACAGAACAGAGCTGATATCCAAGGTAAATCAACAAGTGTTTTTCTTTTGAAATAGATGGAAGTTGGTGCTTCCACATCAAGTTGTAGCTTGATAAAATGTCAGTTGTAGCTGACTGAGGTTGGAGCCTCCTGTAGGTTGGTGCCTGCAGAAAAATGATGGGAGTTGGAGCTTCCTTGCAAGTTGTAGCTTGCATAATTGAGGTAGGAGCCTCCTGTAGGTTGGTGCCTACAGAAAATCAGTGGTGAAAGGGAGTTGGAGCTTGCCTTTGCATCACAACAATAATAAGATGTGGTTTTCTCCCTTTATGGGTTTCCACTTATATCTGGTGTCTCTATGCATAATGTTTATGTGTTGATGTGGTTTATCTCATATGCTTAATACTTGCTGCTCTCATATTAAATCTACTGTTACATTATATTAATACTTGCTGCTCACATTCCAAGACTACTCACATATTAATTTGAACATGAAATGAAGGTGTTAATAAAGTTTAATGAAAATTTTTAAAAGTCCATGGCTGTGTTAAACTGATTCACCCCCCCCTCTCAGTTTAACTAAGGGTTCAACATTATGGATGCGTCATGATTAATTAATGATATAGCTTTTTTCCAGATTTTTCCTTTCAAAGTAGATCATTTCAATAGATCTTCCATCATTTGATCATTTACTCTATCTTTAATAGGGATTTCCTTTCAAAGGTATGTACATCCGCAAATTTATTCAGAAGCACGACAAACAAATTGTTGCAGAATTCGAACAAACAGGAATGGCACCTATAGTATATGATATTGTTTTCACTGTTGATGGGGGAGCTACTAAATGGCAATTTATTTACACTATACTTGAATACTAAGAGCCAGAAGTAGTGGAAATCATGGAAAATGCTGATGATGCAACACCTTCAGACTTGCAATTCAAAGATATTGCATGTTCTTTCCTCCATATAATAGCAACAAGAGCTACTCTTATTCCATATACCGACATGGTTCTATGGGTGCTTGATAAACCAGTGATCAAAGACAGATAGTTAAGAACCTGCAAGGTTGAGATTCTAAGTTCTTTCAGACCTGAAGATCCAAAGATCATGTTTAAGCTGCCCAACCCGCAAGATACCTACAATAGACAATTTGTTGCAAAGTTTGCTGAGAAGAACCAAGACTCGTTCAAGGAAATTCAAGGTTGGAGGAAATTAGACAACAAGTTGAAATATGAGAAAACCAGTATGTATCCTATCGCGTCATTAGCAAACCCTTATAACTTTGCAGCAGCAATGTTATCTAGATTATATGGTTTACCTTATAATACCAAGTTCTCCATAAATTTGCTTCCCCTAGTTGACTCCTCTCTTAATTCCCTCATAATGAATTGGGTGAATATCCTTTCAGATAATCTAGTTAAGGCAATTAATGAATATCGCAAAACCAGAACTTCTTCCTCCAACTCTGTTCCCCAGTTTTATATGAGTACATATATTTTTGAAATGATCTATTTTTCTACCAACTTTCCAGCTATGGGATGGAAATGGACCCCTAAAGACCCTACCCCGATACATTTGATTCATAAAGAGATATGGGAACATAATTATGCACCACATTTTCATAGGCTGTGCTATGGAGTTGTATTACTGCTACACCAATTTATGTATGACACAGTGAGTCCTAGATTCACTAAGGAAGCCCTTGTAGACCTTCAAATGATAGGCAGGAGATTTGTTGAAGAATAATTTTCATATATTAGAGTTTTTGGAAGCTCCACTCCCCCGCATATTGTTCCATTATATGTTTCAGAAAAATTTATGGCAAGAGAAGTCGCTTACCAAACAGTTGGTAATGGACTCACTAAAGCTTTGAAAGACAGTAAAAGGTCTTTGTGGCAAAGTTTTCCAATTTAATGTGGTTCATTTTCACTCAGAAATTTTAATCATGCATTGAAAGAATGCCAGAAGATTGAGATATTAAAGCTCCTCGTTTTACCCTCCAGCCAGTTCGACCCAGAAAAGGTTGCTAACAAATTCACTTTGTTAGTTAAACTCAAGCCTATTGTACACACTGATGAAAGATTTGAAGATATTTTGCAATCTGTCGGGACTTTTGAAGAAATCCTAATTTTTTTCAATTGAACCTGAATCTAGAATAAATACAGAGATTCAATTAATTCAGAGAACATAGACTCAAACAGATTCCACATGATGTTTTGATTACTAGTTATACGATTAAATCAATTCAAGAAATCAGAGCAGAACAATTAAATTCACAAAATCAAAGTGAATTAGATAAAATATGTACTTCATTCAACAATACATTCACAAATACTCCAGAGGCATCATCATCATAGAATAATACAGAATTCTGGACTCCACAACGGCAAATAGTTTCAACAAAGGAAATCATTGAAACTCCTGAGATAATCTCCCAAGAAATAGAAATAATTCCTACAGATCCGACTGATGAGATTATCCTCAAGGTGACTGATATTCCCACACTAGATGTGTTCTATAGCCCTCTTCATAAGGCTGTAGTGAGAAAACAGAGGAAAAGAAGAATAATTGAAACACCCCCAGGGAATGAAGTTATGGAAGTAGTATGGAAAGATACTCCATCAAATCTGATTTAAAATTTAGCTCGACTATCTCAATTCGTTGGTGAATACACCACTACCACAATTGATAAGGTAGCAGAAGTATCTATTTTGATCCAAGAAAAGGATGTCAAAGTCATGGAACTACAACAACAGCTAGATTAAAAAAGAAATATTTTAAATCGGAAAGTGGAACAACAACTTCTCATAGTATAGCAAGAGATGTAAATGCTTAAGATAAGTCATGAAAATGACTTATCTAGCAAAAAATTCACTGATTGAACAGTTGAGAGAAGATCTTACCAAATATGAAGGAATTCCTACTGCAGAGGAATTCATAAAAGAAGCATAGGCATTAAGTGCCTTACTCTCAAAACAAAAAAAATTGTTTGTTGTACAAATCTCAAACATAATTCCACATCTAGAAATCAGTGAACAATTAACAAACACAGTCATTGATCAAAGGATTGAGTTCAATGAACTTAATATCAAAATCTCTAATTATATTGAATGGAAAGATATAGAAGAAGGGAAGAAGTCAGATCTCCCAAAGATCAAGGAAACTTTCAAAGATATTATTTTTACAGACTGGGATGCACAAGTGAAACAAGCAGAATTATCCATATCCAGAGCAGCATGTATATCAAAGAATATGGACAAAATGATTAACCATATATTACACACTTTCGGGCTCATCAGAGAAGGAAATTTTAAATCTCTTCTTGATATCAAAGTTTTAGAACAAAGTTCGAAAGAAGCTCGTCAACTCAGGGAAGAAACACTTCTACAGCTAAAGAAAACTGATTGGGAAGCATACTAACAGCTATTGGTCAAACCACACAGTCAGATCATGACACTAAAATATTTTTTGAAGTCCATACAAAGAATACAACCACTTTTACTAGATGTTATATTTGTTGCACAAATGGAGATAGAATCTGGTAAACCTCCACAATTTCAACTGATGTCTGACATTTGTGAGAAAAAAAGCACAACTGGCAGTAACTTATCATCCAGCATGATTATTAGTTAATTTTCTTTCAATTTTTGGCAAATAGATACTAAAGATGAGGAAGGTTGTTTGAAACCACCTCATAAGATATTTTGTATAATATTTTTGTAGGTAATTAGCATAGTATTTAAACCCTTCTCATGCATTTAGAGAAGGGTCCAGAATTTTATTGAGAACATTCGCAAAGAATTCTTAATTGTAAGAAAGTTTGTGGATGTCTTGATGAAATAATGGAACACAACCATTTTAGTTACATATCATTTTGTTGATCACTGTTGATGCACTGTTGTATTCTTTGCAAGACTTACTGATGTATGAGTTGAATGTGGCCTACTATCATTGATTACATGAATAGGACAGTACACATCTAGTACTATTATCATGTATGCTAGTTCTGTTTTGAATATTAGTGATGAATCCAGCTTTCATGAATGATGTATGAAATCAATTGTTTTTATCTGAAATATTAGTTGCACTACTGTACGATATAAATATAGGAATTAATTTTTTTTTTGTATATGATCATCAAATATATGCGATATGTTTCTCATTTTATTTTGATTAATTGTTTTTTCAAGAGAATCATCTTACAAAGTAATAATTCTATTAAATCTGTGATGATCTTAATCATCACAGATTTAATAGATATCATTTTAGATTGCATCGAAATAGTATTACCTCGGGTTAGATTAAATTAGTTTTAATTTCAAGTTTTTGCATGTTAGAATAATTTTGTTTTAGTTTTTAGGAATTCTTCATTTAAATCCCTTGAGAGAAACCCAAAAATCAAACAAAAACCCAACTATGGGAAACTGGTCCCATTATATCAAGTCGGAGCCACTATCCCAAATGGAAAAGGAACTGTCTTAAGGGTCAGACCGAGTGGTTATCCCCTTTGTTGTTGCCATAGATTTATGAGGCCTCAATAGGTTGATAGATAGTGGTACCTCAAGGCACATCACTGCGTTCAAGGAAGCACTTTCTGACATGGTTGAGAAGGATGTTAATCTGAAAATTATCCTTGGAGATAATGCCACATATCCCATGAAAGGGATAGGGACTGTGACCCTCCACTTGTGTCAAGGTCAAGCCTTCCACCTACAAGATGTACTATATGTACCTGATTTGAAAAATAACCTTGTGTCTATTTCGGCCATGGAAGACAAAGGTTTCAATGTGGAATTCATTGATGGGAAGGTGCGTATCTAGAAGAAGATTTTAAAGGAATCTATCATGATTGAGTTTAGAGTTGATACACTCTACCAAGTTGGAGGAAGTCCACTAGAAGCGATGACGTGTGATACTATCCAATAGACTGAACTATGGCACCAGATGTTTGGACACCTTCACTACAAAGCCCTTCTCGAAGCAAGGAAGCTGCTGACATGGATGCCCAAGTTCACAAATGATCATGAAGGTGTATGTTAGGGTTGTGCCGAAGGAAAGAATACAAGGGGACATTTTCCCTTAAGTGTCACAAATACATCTGATGTCTTGCAATTGATCCATTATGATCTATCTGGTATGTTTCCTGTGACATCCTTGGGAGGATGTTCTTATTATATGACGTTCATAGATGAATTATCTTTCAAAACCTGGATATAATTTTTGAAGAAGAAGGATGAGGCTTTCATGTGGTTTCATACCTTCAAAGCCTTGGTGGAAAATCTAACAGGGAAGAAGATCGAGATATTGAGGATTGATAATGGCATTGAATATGAGATGAACGAGTTCAAAAACCTTTGCAGAGAAGATGGAATCAAGAGGGAGACCACAACTATCTATACTTCTGAGCAGAATGGCGTTGCTGAAAGAAAGAACATGACCATTGTGGAAGCTGCCCGTGCCATGCTATGTGACCAAGGTCTTCCAAAGTTTCTATGGGGAGAAGATGCAAACTGCTGTGTACATACAAAACCAATCCCCACATTCTGCTCTGGACTCCAAAACTCCGAAGAGGTTTTCTATGGTAAGAAACCTGACGTCTCACATTTTATAGTTTTTGGATGTCCTATTTATTTTCATATACCAAAGGAGAAGAGGAGCAAGCTGGATGCTTCTGGAAAGAAAGCAATGTTTGTGGGCTATAGCGAAACTTCGAAGGCCTATAGAGTCTATGTGTCTGGTCAAAGGGAATTTGAGATATGCAATAATGTTACCTTTGAAAAGGATGCTTCCCTGAGGAAAGTAGTCAATATTCCGAGATCTGAGGAAGATCATGAAGCAAGGCCTGGAAATCAAGAAGAATTGAAGGATGAGACGATGCTCAATGTTGAAGGACCGATGGACCCTATTTATCCACCTCCTTTAATGAGGAAAATACCATCACGGCTCAGGGACACTCTCGAGGATGTCAAGAATCATATGGCCCCAAGGGGGACATTCTGTGAAAGCAAGAAGCCGAATAGATACCAAGGGTATTTTTCAACCATGAGTACAATCATACAATCTGAGTCTAGATATTTTGAAGAGGCCATAAAGCATCAAGTCTGGAAGGATGCTATGCATGAAGAATATGAGTCCATTATGAAGAATGATATCTAGGATGTGGTTCCAAGATCAGAGGACAAAGTAGTTGTCACCTCGAAATGGCTCTATAATATCAAGCATGGATCTGATGGTAGTGCTGAAAACTTAAAGGCAAGATTCATTGCCCATGGCTTCTCTCAAAAGGAAGGCATAGAATATGATGACATATTTGCACCTGTGGCCTGATATACCACCATTAAATCTATCATATCCCTTGACGCTACGCATGGATGGAATCTCCATCAGATGGATGTGAAGACCGCATTTCTGCATGGTGCAATAAGTGGAGCAACCTTTGGGGTTCAAAGTCCAGGATCGGGACACCCATGTACGCAGGTTGAAGAAAGCCCTCTACGGGTTGAGGCAAGCTCCCAAAGCTTGGTACGAGAGGATAGATAGCTTCACTTGTAGTAATGTTGATCTAAACCTTTACTTCAAGCTTGATAGAGAAAAGCCTCTCATTCTGGTGTTGTATGTGGATGACCTCTTCCTGGCAGGTGCTGACCCTCTCATTCATCAGTGCAAGAGGGAGCTCACTGTTGAGTTCAAGATGAAGGACCTAGGACTGATGCATTACTTCCTAGGACTGGAGGTCTGGTAGAGACCTGGCGAGATTTTTATTTCTCAAGGAAAATATATTGTGAAGCTTCTGGAAAGATTTGGAATGGTGGAATGTAAGTCTGTGTCGACAACAATGGAGCTCAACTTTAAGAAGTTGAGTGGCAGCGTTATTGGGCCTGTGCTAGAAAATCCTACTGAGTATCCTCAATTTGTAGGGGCCCTGATATTCTTAGTGAAAACCCGTCCTGACGTATGTTTTGTAGTGAACACTTTGAGTCAACATATTGTTGAACCTCATCACTTTCACTGGGTTGGTGCCAACAATCTATTGAGATATCTTCGGGGCACGATAAACCATGGGCTGAGATACACTGCCAGAAGCGTGATACTCCATGGATATATTGATGCCGATTTGTTTGGCAGTGTGGTGGATCGCAAGAGCACATCTGGATGTTGCTTCACACTTGGTTCTGCTTCAATATCATGGATGAGCAGGAAGTAGAAGTCGGTGGCTTTGAGCATCATGGAGGATGAATACATTGAAACGAGTATGGCTTGTTGTGAAGCAGTTTGGTTGCGAAAGATCTTTAGTGAGCTATTCGGGCATGTGCTAGATACCACTATGATACTATGTGATAACCATAGTGGGATTCGGTTCTCTAATAATCTCATGTTCCACGATCGATCCAAGCATATTGATATCAAGTACCAATTTATCCAGGATATGGTACAACGAGGTGTCATAAGGCTCGATCATATAGCAAATAATGAGTAGGTTTTGGATATTCTCACAAATCCCTTGGGGAAGGTCAAGTTCCTAACCTTCCATGAGAATCTTCGTAACGTGGAACGACCCTATTCTGAGGGTCCTGTTGGATGATGAGCTTTGGGGGGATTTGGGGATAGCTTCTCGGAGCTATAGGCACACACAGGGCTAGGCTTGCCAAACCTTGTGGTGCTTCTTCCCCACCATTATGATGTTGATTTGGTTCACCTCTCATGATCTGTGTCTCGTATGCATCCTACCCATTGAGTCTCAAACTCATGGGAAGTACCTCTCATTTGGCCAGTGAGGTGGGAAAATCTAGAGATCAGTAGCAAAGACTAATGGACGTATCAGATATTGCTATACTCTCTATGTCTAGGATGGCACATGTCCAACCACTTGATCTGGGATTAAGTCTATTTAGGTTTCAAACCTCCTACTGACTTCGGGTTAGATAAACCAACTTCAGGTTGGTATGTGACTCTTTGAGTCATATAGAGGTTTCAGACCTTTGGGCTAAATTTTTCAGTCAGGAATGATGTCTTTGTGACTGACCCACTTTTGTTATGAAATAAAGAAGCCAACAAAGGAATTTACGGTCGAATGACACACGATGTTTGGATTGCACAGGTGGATGGAGTTCGCCCTAGTTGGGAGCGGGTGTTAATTTTGGACAACTAGCTCCAAACTCCATGTTGTGATGCTTAGATGAAGATGCCAATATTTTTATTGGATTCCTCTTTCGGAGAGGTGCAACATTGATCTAAATATCATCTTGATCTAATGAGAAGAACCTTTATTTTGAATTTATTCAAAATATGTGCAGTTCGGCCTGAAATGAAATGTAGGCTTGAAGCCCTAGAATTTGTGTCACACACCCCGCTAATGGATATAAATAGGTCAATGTTGGAGGTCATTTTCACTCATCCATCACATCACATTCTCTCTCCTCATCTGATTGGTTTGATCATCTATTGGAGTCTCTTCTTCATCCACACGTGGGAAAACACAGCAAGGATAATTTCTGTTTTTCGACCTAGGGTTTCAGCGCAGAGTTGACCAGCATTGACTTTTGTCAATGCTTGGTCAAAATGAACCAAATGTGTTCCAGAATTATGATTTATGCAGTCTGCAGTTATTCACATAGAAATCGAGGCTGGATGTTGACTTTCATCGGGCTATGTTGACTTTTTGATGTTGTTGTTTTGCGTTGACCATTGACTGTAATAGTGTTGACTTTTGTTGAATTTGGGTTGACTGATATTGTTGTCCTAGAGGGTTGTGTGACACTTCTAGTTGGCTGATTGTATTGATACTTTTTTGGTTGAAGCATCCTGTTGACCGCCGTAACGCACCAGCACATATATTTTTGGCTTGTCTTCTAACGATCTACTGGCATGTTCTATCATCATTTTACTTTATTTTTTATGTGATTTTTTTCTGATATTGGGGATAAAAAGTAAAGTTGCATCAAGCATAGAAAATCTACAAAATTTACAATATCCAATCATCATCATATTCTAATAGTGAAGCTCCAAGGCACAAAATGAAGAAGATCCAAACATCAAAATTCATCCATTCATCCAATTTCATCCTCCAAAAAGAATAGCAAAAATCGCACAAGAGAGAATGATCCAATCCAAGTGATGATGCTCCAGAAGGTTCATCAGACTTGTATTTATACACTTCCTAATGAATTTTATTTAGCTAATTAGGCCCAATTTATAAAATAATGTGCGTAATAACAAAACTTTTGGTGACAAGCCCACCAAATAGCTCAATAAAGTAAAGATAAGCCTCTGAAGAGGGTCAAATGATGATCAAAGTGAGTCATTGGGCATTTGATAAGGCCTGATGAAGTCCAAGGGGTGCCTTTAATGAAGAAATTGACTCCAAACATAATGAAAAAGGGGGTGGCCCCTTGTTATCTAATCAAGAGCCTTTGGTGCTCCCAAGTGGGTTTGGGGGCACAAGGACATTCTCATAGGTCTCCAAATGGATCAAATATGTCTGTAGAACATTTGTAAGGGTTGGACTAATGACATAAGCCATCCCTCTACAATGGGAGGCACCTTGGAACATCTTCCAAGTGTATGGTGCAACTATGGAGTCGACTGGGCATGGTGGTCCAGGTGCATTATCCTCATCCAAAATGTGGAACACGAGCAATCAATGAACACTATTGTGGAACCATGAAGCGAAATCTACTATGGTAGAGGCCCATGGCTCTCAACGCTCACCCTAAAAGTGCCATTGTGGCCCTCTAGAGGGCTAGGACCCCGTATAGGGAGACCAAACCCTAAATGAAGACCCACCTACAATATTGCATAAGATCCAATGCATCCCCTGGCCCTCCAATACAAAAAATAATTAGAATAATCAAGCAATAATGGTTACAAATAATGGGATTAGTGGGGCACTTCATGGTGCCATTCCCTTCCATAGTGGGATTTGGCAGGTACAAGTGTCTCCAAACTCAATAAGGGGTTAACCAAGGACCCTATTGGTGGTTTCAACCTCTAAAGGGGGTGGCAGGTCCATGGTACATCCTTTAAGAGGTAGGTGACAAATGATATAATGATGGAACAGAGTGGGGATTAGGGGAAACATCCAAACCACATGTCAACGTCCAACAGTAGCTATAATAAGGGATGTCTACATCTGGGTATATGAGTGTAGGAGGGAGAAAATCGTGGTACATGAGTTACCCCAACCTTTGTTTCTCCACCCTTCTTCATATGCCTTTTTCCATTGATTGATTTTTCTTCATAACTACTTGGGGCCTAAGTTGCATGAAACGGGGAAACGGAATCGAGTTTTCAAAATGGGAAGCGATATGAAATGCGACCTCCCCAAATTTTGGAAATGGGGAAACACAATATATATATATATATATATATATATATATATATATATATATATATATATATATATATATATATATATATATATATATATATATATATATATATATATATATATATATATATATATATATATATATATATATATATATAATGTTGTGTGAAATCATAAAACATACATGATAAATTATAATTTATTACATTCAAAGCATAAACTATTACAAGTTACAAAACATTTACTCACGAATGATAACTGACACATAATGAAAATAGAAATATCGGAATATCCAAACCAACCTTTATTATATATCAAAATCTAAAAATCAACCTTTATTATATATGTCAGGCTACAAGTACAATAAAGTCAAAATTATAATACTCATTATCAGAATCCTCATAAAAAATAGCAGCAGAAGCCTACTCAGCAGCAGATGGTATAGATGAAGAAGATGTTTGGCCAATTCCACTTCTATGATCCTGGTCCTCAATATTCAAGCCAGCAAGAGAGAGTTCCAAATCAGGATTTTCTGGATCCACATCTCATTCTTTAGAAGGACCATTTCCATATTTTGGACCCTTACGAGATGCAAGGCAAAGGTTGGAGTGCACATAAACAAAATCCTCTACCTTCTGTGAGCCCAGCTTGTTGCGCTTCACAGAATGATTAAATACATGGGTGCTCCAATCCCTTTTTGCTGATGAAAAGCTTGCCACTTGTGAAAGGAGGTGAATGGAAAGGTTTTGAAAATGTAAAAAAATTTCTCCATGACAAATCCACCACCTAACTAGATTCATGGTGCTTCTCTCCTCCAAAGATGATGTATCTGAATAATCATGTATTCCCACAGCAAAACTAGAAAATTCTTCCTTCACCTCCCTATGTAGATGAGCTGGAAAAATTCTCATAGGGGTTTTTTTCACCCCATTAGCCACCTGTCTATCCTTATGGGGTGCCTTCATCTTCCCATTGCTTTGAGCAATAAGCTCCTCATCATAAAATTTTGGGTTCAAGGCATGTGCTAAAGTGTGCAATGGAGTGTTGAAATTGTTCCACCTATCAACAATGATTTTCTTGATTAATTCAACAAAATGATCATCTACAAACAAAAGCTGTGGAGACTCTTGTGAAATTATTTCCATAGTTTTCTCAACCATGGAATCCATGCCATCATATACCTCTCCTAAGAAAGGTTGGTCAGTGTCAACATTCTGAAGAAGCTCAAATGCAGGGGTTGTGAACATTAGCAAGAAATATATCTTACTCCACCAATCCTCATCAAGGCACAATCTACGCACCATATATCTCTGCTCTAAATTTTCTTCTCTCCACTCAGCCCAAAGTTGAATCACCACCATAGACACTAATGCTTTCTTAACCTCAAAAAGGTGGCACAACATTATGAAGTTTGAGGCATATCTTATCTCAACAACTTTTAACAACTCCAATTTGGAGTACTCTCAAAATATTACTTGAGACTGGTGGTGGTTGGTGATGAATTTAACAATCTCCCTTGTTTCCCCTGTGAGTTCCTTTATCCATGGGACTTTATTTTTGAACTCCTCTAAGATCAGACTCAGATTGTGGACAATGCAGGGTGTCCAAAATATGTGGTCATACCTCCCCTCAATAATCAAACCTACAAATTTTCATACTGGTGCATTGTCCGTGATAACTTGCACCACCCTGTTAGGACCTACTTTTCAATAGATCTAATAATAACATCAACAATGAATTGTGCATCTTTTACCTCTCCCCATCAGTCTTCTTCCTTTAAAAACATCACTCCTTTTGGTGAAGTGGTAACGATATTTATCAATGGTCTACACCTTGTATCTATCCATGCATATAAGACTATCGTAACCCTAGAGCTACTCCAAGGAGAACTAATTGGTGATAAGACATCCTCCACAAATCCTTCTCATTTTTGAGAAGAAAAATTCTAAATTTCTCATAATTGGGCCCCTTGTACCCTTGAGGAGCTTTGTTAATTTCCCTTATCATATATTTCCGGTAAGGAAATTGAACAACATTGAATGGGATACCACATGCATACATGCACCTAGCCACTCTGGAATCAACTTCTTTTCTTTCTTGAAAATTCACCAATTTAAAAATTCTGCTATCTTGAGCTGTATCAGATGTCCCTCTTGGATGGTGGTTGTTTTGGTTGTTGAGTGGCTCTCCTCTTCCTTGTTTCAACTACAATCCTTGGCTCAATGTTTGCTGGATTTTTAGTAGTAACTTGACAAATATCATCATGCTTTCTTTTAATTCCATCTGCATGATCTTGCTCTCTTTTATATTCCCTCCTTGTTACATGGCTTGATGTTTTTTTGCAACTTGCAATCCCCTATCCTCATCCATGCAAAATATGTGCCTTCACTCTTGGGTAAGAGCCCTTGCAAGAATTACTACAAAGATTACATCGCCATTCCCATGAGCCACCACCTCCACATCTTTGCAGCTTCTCAACATGCCTTCAAAGAGGATAATATTCAGCCCTTCGGTTAGCCGTGGGGTTTGAACTTGGACCTTGGATGGAAGCCATTGCTGCCAAAAAAAATTAAAAAGTACAAATTTTTCAATCAATTTTTTTTTTTTATAATTTTTGTAGCATAAACCCTCTAAAAATAGAAGAAACAATGGGAAAAAACCACGAAATTGAATGCTTCTTACCAAAATTAATTTTGTGTAGCTGAAGCTACCCCAAAATGCTAGAAAAAACAAGAGAAATATGGTTGTAGCTAAGCCAAAAACCAAGAATTCCATAGCTGGAAACTTCACACTCCAAATATGCTTTTGAAATCTCTTTCTCATGCTACTGAAATCTCTTTTCCTCACTGGTGAAGACACACTAGCTGAAGGACTACTCTCTTGCTCCTTTCTCCTTGCTAAAATCACTCTTCTCCAAGTGAAACGACTTGCTCAATTCGTGTGATGAGAGAATGAGGTGAATCATCTTTTTATAATTTTAGAAAGTCATCTAGAAGCATCCAAAAGACAAATTGAACAATTAAAAAAAATATTAAAACACACACAAACCTAAAAAAAAATTAAAAAACACAAGTTAGGTTGCTTTAACTAGAAGGAAACGCGACCGTACGACCTGGAAACACATTTTCGACCGTAGTGGCAACGTTTCCTATACGAGAAACATACTGTTATGGCCAGAAACATGTTTCCAGGCCGTATGGTACACATAAACACGTTTTTGTTTAATTTTTTGGGTGAAACAGGGGTGGGACCCATGTTTTCTGCAACATAGCTTGGGGTTATAGGAAATGGAGAGCATGATGTGTAATATATAACAGTGGATACCCCCTTAAGGTGGGGCAGTGCATTGCCCACCAGGGGTTGGGACATTCATGGGTCCCTTAATGATGGAGGGGGCTCATCTAGGGCCCATAGGAACCAGGGTGATGGCCATGGATAAGGGGTAGAGCTAATGTTTGGCTTTGCGCACGCGCTAAATTTGTATTTTCCAACTATAGTTTGCACTTTGTGGTATATTTCCTATTGAGAGTGGCCAAATTATGTTTTTTATTTTCTTTTTATCTACATCAACCTTCAGGGCATCATTCCAGGCCCGACCTAAGGTTTGGAAAAGGGGAGGGAGATGCTAAACCTCTGTGGACCCAATGGACACCTATGGACCCAAAAGGGAGAAGAGATGAATGGGGCTCAAATGAGTGGAAAGGGGATAATGTAAGTGGTGTTGGGAAGCGAGACCATGCTACCAAAATTGGGATTTTCCCATGTAGTTCTAGTGCTAAAGCTAATGGGCAGTAAAGGAGATCCCATTGGACTAGGATACAAAGGTAATCATGAAATCGAGCAATGGAGACAAGAATACAAACCTAACCCACTCTTTCCGCCGAATCCACCCACCAATTCATGCCCAAAAGTGCCCATGACATGTAAGAAAAACTACTCAACTATACCAATTAAAATCCATACCTTTGGGGTCGGGAGGCCCACCTTCAAACATACATTTATAACAAATGGGTGAGGGACCACATGGATGGCTTAGGTGGCGAAGAAAATGGCACATTGAGCTATCTAGCTGCTAGCTGCCAGTTGAGGACCATCTAGGAGAAAATATTTCCCCTATATATACTACCCATAGGTGAGGGGTAACAGTTTCAAACTAGAATGTCATAAATATCCCTCAGGTCCTCGTATATTGTTCCTTAGAGTTCATATTCTTCATCATTTCATGTGCCTTAGAGAAGTGTTGTCAAAGATAATTTTGTGAACTATAGTGTTGTAGAAAGCTTGGTGTCATGTATAGTATTTATTGTTCGTTGTCATGATGGATGCTTGTTCCTATAGCTCTCATTGAAGAGATATTAGTCTCCTTGTAATGCCCTTCCCGTGGCTTGCATCATTTCAAATAAAATAGACTTCCTCATACGACTTACTGAAATCATTCATATTTTTCTTCGTGCTTGTTGCTTGCCTGAATGAATTGTCAATTTCTTCAGAAATGGATGTATATGCCTAGGGGATGTTGCTTCAGATTACTTAAGTGACTATTAATAGTGTTTCTTCATAAGTGAATGGATACCTTTTCAAAGGGATAAAAATAGCAATTATGATGCATGCCTCTGACCTTGTTCTTCTTTATTTACTTGAGAGAAGGCTAGCATAGATCAAATATGACTTCAATTTTTGTGCTACAAAAGTCCTTTGTTTTGGATATGGAGTGCTTATGTTATGAACCTCATATGCCACAAAGAAAATTCGTATGCCACAGATTATGTCATGGTGTCATAGAAAATTTTGTAAACTATAGTGCTACAAAAGGTTTAGATGCTTGAAGGTTTGGACTTGTCACAGGTTCTGATCTATCGTGTTTACTTGTCTTTTGTCACACTCTAGAATTCTTGATGTACATTGTATAAAACTCTTTTCCAAAAATTGGATGCTTCAAAAAATTCGAAGAGCTTAGGAAATCACTATCGAAATTTTGACTATTCTTTATTATTTTCTTCATCCAAATCTGTACTTCGGTCTTCTTTTCTTCTTCATATTCTTGTAGCCTTCTCTTCTTCAAAGAGCGAGTAATTTTTTTTCTATGTTCAACCTTTAATAATGAGTGGCCTTGACTTAATTTCAGATTAGATGTATTTGTGTTGATGGGATTCAACCATAAGCTTGTGAATGCTTCTCCACAAGATTTCAAAAAGGATAAAGCTTGCATCTACAGTAGTTAAGGAGTTAAGAAATCTAACTAGCAATCCAAATGCCAAATCCGTCCTCCATTAATAACCCAAAAATTTTCATCAAAAATTTTCTAATATTTCTGGTCATGTTACTGTCCTTAGATCCCGCGTTCACTATGATAAAATGCCTTACATTTCATAGTAGATACAATGTCAATAAACTCAAGTGAACCACAAGTATGATGCTTGGTTGTGATAGGTAAGTTCTCCCACAATAAATCATATGCCACAAAAGAATGTCAGAGATTCAGACTCTTCTTGGTCTTCCTTCATCTTCAAGTCATTCTTCACTAGCTTTAGAGACCACTCCATTGGATTCCTCAAAACTTGTTAATTGGATTTGTCACAGTGATTTGGATGTCCTTTGATCTTCTTTGCACACCAGACTTGATCTTGATTAGGGCTTCTTTAAAGGTGCTCCTACCTTCACCATAGCTTTGATACCATGTTGAAAAACCAAATATAGTGTATATTATAGCTTGATTCTTCTTCTTGATAATAACTTGTGAATGTTATATGCTTTCTTATTATTTTTTTATGTTCTCTTCATCAAGAAATTATATAAATGTTCAAAATAAAAGGATCACAAAGAGACAGAGAACAATAGAAATTAGGCTCCAATCCAGGGCAAAACCCCACAAGGGGGAAAACCCAACCAATCCTTCTCTTATAGAATCAGATCAAAATGAGATTCCAATACCTAAGACCAAGACCAAAAGCTTCCACAAATATCCAAGTCAACCCTCCTCCAAGCCTCCTCCAATCAAGTCAAAGTAAACACTGGTCAAATCTATGAAATATGGTCAACTCTTGAAAGTTCGACCCCCAAAATTTTAGGTCTACAGTACCTTAAAAAAATTCGCACGTGTGAGTAGAACTAGGGGAGAAAACTCATCTTCTCTCTTTCCTTGACTTACCTCTCTCTTTTTTGACTTTGGCTGTCTTCTCTTCTTGTTTGGAAAAAAAATTGATGTGATGATGAATGAATGAATGAATAATCTCCAAAGTGGTTAAGTTGACTTCTATATATACATGTCCTAGAGAGTCGAATAATTGCCCCTAGGGTAAACTTGTCTAATGAGGGTCGACTTGGTCTTCTGGTAGACAATTTGACTTTTTGAATCAAGACAAAAATTATTTTTATTTTTCTTTCAAAAGGCCAAATGGGACTTGACTCAAGTGCATAATTTTTTACTCAATATTTTTTTTGACTCTATTTGACTCAGTTAACTATAGAAGCATGAAGAACATGCTTTGACTAAAATAAAATAATGATGATGAACATAATAAATGAATAATCAATATATCAATGGTAAATTTGAATTACATTATGAGGACTAACACTAGTTACATTTCCAACATTTTCTCCTAGAACTGTTTCCACCTAAAATCTCTTGTGTATCGTCTTGTTGTCGTGCATTGTTGAATGTGTTGGCAAATAATTTTCATGATTTCAATATGAGCACTGATCAAGATAACGATGACATGGATGATTGTTGAAGGTCATGATGACATGGATGATGGTTGAAGGTCACACTTGGAGCCCTAATGAAGGTTCTCTAACCCTTATTATAGTCCCAATGACTTTATGCATGAATAATCCTATAACCCCAAGGTCTGTACTAGAATTCTTGAACAGTCATAAAGAAAAATATTTTTATTAACATTTTGAGACCTCATCTTAAAATGACTCTTTCACCAGCTTGTAAAGGACATTTTCCCCTTTCCAACAAACCCTTACTAATCCCCTAACACTTATTAGTTTGTGAGAAAATGATTTTTTTAAATGATATAATATACTCTTCACCCTAGCCAACCTAAGCCTACTTGTATAAGTCGAATTGACCACCGAGAAACATGTCCCTTCATTTATGGTTAAATCAGTATAAATACAAGTCAAAATACTTCATTTCAAGAAAGCAGTTCAGTGAAGATAATCACATATATATAACATGGTAAATAGAGTTCACAACTCCTAAACTAAGGAGGCCGAGACGACATTGTGTGGGTTCATTGGGTGTTGGGTCATCTCTACAGCTCAGAAAAAAATAATAAAGGCTTAGACTTGGGGAGATAAGCCTCAGATCCGTAAGCCTTAGACCAATGAATTAAAGAATCAAACCTATGGAGATAACCCTCATAACAGTAAGCCTCGAACCAGTGAAATAAAGGCTTGAACCTGTGGAGATAAGCCTCTGAATAGTAACCTTGGACCAATGAAATAAAGGCTCAGACTTGTGGAGTTAAGCCTCGGAACAGTAAGCCTCATACCAGTAGAATTAAATATCGGAACTATGGAATTAAGCCTCGGTTCTATGATTTATACCTTGAATCTGTGAGTGAAGTACACCCGAGACTTGTGATTACCTGTGGGGGCTTGGACATACAAATATGGAGGCTTGAAGGGTATATATATGTGGTGATACAACTGTGGTAATACAACTATGGTGGCTCGAAGGCTCAGTATTTTCTGGGCTCAGACTTACATCTATGGAGGATTGGTAATACAATAAATTTGTGGAAGGCTCAGTGGGTATACTTTTATGATGATATAGTTGTGGAGCGGTCATATAAAGATACATCTATGACTCGGTGGATGTTCTAACAATCAAGGCTCCACCGATAGTGATAGTGATAACATTGAAGATTTAGAATTGGAGTGAAGAATCTGGAAGCCTAGAACAATGAACTTGGAGGCTTGTATGAGTGAAGAGCTTGAAGGTCTTGGATGGTGAGCATATTGGCAATCTGAAGCAGTCTTGTAAATAATATGATTAGTTGTTGAAGTAAGTCTTTCATACACTCTATTTGTTAAAAACCTGAAGAGTTAGAGCCTCTAAAACAAGGCTGGAGCCTTAAGAAATATAGCATTGCATCCATAGAGGTTGGAGCCTCATAAAGCCCAAGTTTGTTACGTCCCTATATTAATAGTGCAATCCCTTATTATGTTAGTGTAGCCCCCCTTATTGTTATTGTTGTACCCTTGTAGCCCCCATATTGTTATTATTTTGCCCTTACATTATTATTATTAGGTCGGCTAGGATTACATTGTGTCCCCACTGGGATTACATTGTGGCCCCATGGACTCCTATATATAGAAAGGAGGTTTTGTTATTTGTATCATCCAAGAATTATTCATTTATGAAATGTATTGGAGGTTTCCCCTCGAAGTGGCTTATTTCTAAGGCATTGATATATCTTTTCTTCTATTTTTGGAGCTATTTTCACAACATTTGGTATCAGAGCTTTAGATTATATGGTTTTGCTACACCAAATAGGTCATCGTGGAATTTTCGCTATAACGTTTTTTCTACGAAGGTTCAGAAGCTGAAATTTTTAGATCCTGAAGCTGAAATCCTGAGGAACATCCTAGCAAAATTTCATAGCTTGGTTCACAACATTTTTGGAGATATGATCTGTGTAAATTAGGTCTTTTTCAGGGTCTCGAACTTCATCTCAAAGAGGTGATCGTGGAGAAATATTCATAACTCTCTCTCTGAGCATCAGATTGGAATTCTGTAAAAAGTGACTGGAAGTACACAGACTTTATTTTCCTGTCTATAAATTTCAGAGCCGAAGCAGCAAACAGTGACATGTGGAGAGTCATACAATTTCGCTCTATTGAGCCAGTCCATAATTAGGTCATTGTGGGATATTGGACATAACTATCTTGAAGAATCCAAATCAGGTCATACATGTGGCATTAAAAAGAGGATATAGAGGGCTACCTCAGGGCTAAATTTTAGATATTGAAGATCTGAAATCATAGAGATAATTTAGTTTCAATATCGAGCTCCTCAAAAGAAAGAAAAAGGTGTGTATTTGGTTTTTAAAATTGCATAACGTTTGTTTGAAAAAGTAGTTTGAAGTGATTCCAAGGGAAAATTTTAGAATTTTTATCAATATTGGGTTTTATAATGCCTATAAAAAATAATGACATGCCCATTAAGCCCTCAAAAAGCTATAATATTACGCATGAAGAGGAAGAATTACAGTATGAGATATCAAAATTACAGTACGAAGTGCAAAAACTTTCGATCTTACGAAGAGCAACTGAAGATGACATAGATGGTTTAAAAGAAAAAAAGGAAGCTAAGTTGGATGGTTTGAAGATCAAATAATAGCTAATATAGATGATAAATTAGTGGAAGATTAGATCGAGTATCAACAACAAGTTCTCCAACTCTCAAAGGATAACCTAACTTTGGTGCAGAATCTAATGAAACAATAGGATGATCAACATCACATCGAAAGAAGTTTTGAATCAGTCACAGAAACAAGAACTCGACAAGTACGATCAATTTCAGAGTATCTCAGCAAGTGGAAGAACTTTCCTGTAGAATATTTCACATGGGAGGATGAGAATATTATACAGAATCATCAAGAAATAATGAAGCATTGAGGACAACACTTGTTTGAAGGAGAGGGGAATGTTAAGTCCCTATATTAATAGTGCAGTCCCTTATTATGTTAGTTTATCCCCCTTTATTGTTATTTTTGTACCCTTGTAACCCCCATATTGTTATTATTGTGCCCTTACATTATTATTGTTAGGTCGGCTAGGATTACATTGTGTCCCCACTAGGATTACATTGTGGCCCCATGGAATCCTATGTATGGAAAGGAGGTTTTGTTATTTGTATCATCCAAGAATTTTTCATTTATGTAATGTATTGGAGGTTTCCCCCTCGAAGTGGCTTATTTCTAAGGTGTTGATATCTCTTTTCTTCTATTTTTGGAGCTAGAGGCTCAGTATTTTTTGGGCTCAGACTTACATTTATGGAGGATTGGTATTACAATAAATTTTTGAAAGGCTCGGTGGGTATACTTTTATGATGATACAACTATGGAGTGGTCATATAAAGATACATCTGTGACTCAGTGGATGTTCGAATAGTCAAGGCTAAAAGCCCTGTCTCATAAACTTGGACCTATGGGATAGTGATAACATTGAAGATTCAGAATTGGAGTGAAGAATTTGGAAGCCTAGAACAATAAACTTGGAGGCTTGTATGAGTGAAGAGCTTGAAGGTCTTGGATAGTGAGCATATTGGAAATCTGAAGCATTCTTGTAAATAAGATGATTATCTCTTGAATTAAGTCTTTCATACACTCTATTTGTTAAAAAAATGAAGGGTTGGAGCCTTGAGAAAGATAGGGTTGCATCCATAGAGGTTGGAGCCTCATAAAGCCCAAGTTAGAGCCTAGTAAATTGAAGGGTTGAAGCCCTCAACATCATTGTACTCAAACTTTTGTAAAAAGAGGATTGGTGTCCTCATTTGTTCCTAAAAAAATTCCTATCATTTATTTTATGATTATAATTATGAAGAATCTTAACTGGAAAAATAAAAACTGAAAGAAATAATGATTCAACCCTCCCTCAGTATTTACAACAATTGGTATCAAAGCCAGCTTATTTATAATTAGCCTAACAGTTGGAAGAAGGATTCTTAAGTCACAATGAAAAATTAGGATTAAGGAAAATCCCCCAATTTGATGGAACAAAATTTGGCTTTTGGAAGCGTAGGATGACATTCTATTTAATGTCTCTTGGACCTGAAGTATCACAATAAGTTATGTATGAGATAAAGTTCCACCTAATCCATGAACAGATCAAGGAAAAAGGACAATTTATATAGCAAATTCCAAAGCACTAAATTCCATAACAAGTGGAATTTATGATTCAAATTTTACGAAAGTTATGAAATGTGATTCTGCCAAGGAAATTTGGGGCAAGCTTATTTCTATATATGATGGAGACTCCAAGGTCATGAAGGAAAAACTCCAAACTCATAGAAGACAATTTGAGAGTCTTAAGATGGACTAAAAAGAAGATATTGCAGCCTTTTTCCCCCGAGTGGGTGAGGTTGTCAACTCACTCAAGGGCCTAGGTGAAAACATTGAAGAAAGCATAATTGTCCATAAAAATTTGAGATCACTTCCAGAACAGTTTGTTCCAATGTAAGTGCCATAGAAGAGATAAGGACTTGGATACTCTAAATATGGATGAAATTCATGGGATTCTTATTGCATATGAAATGATAAAAGGAATCCTAGACTCCAAGGAAGTTGCATTCAAGGCTTCAAAATCATCGAAGAAAGGGAAGAATTGTAATTATAGCAGTGATGATTCCAATACTGAAACATAACTAGCACGATTCACAAGGAAAATAATGAAAGGGTCCAAGATCAAAGGTAAGTATCCTCTAATTTGTTTTAAGTGTGGAAGAATAGGACATTATGCTGCAAAATGTCCACATACACATGATAACAATGATGAAAATATATATATAAAAAGAGGATGTTAAAGAAGAAAGGGTAAAATAAGAAGAATTTCTTCTCCAAACAAGATTAACTCCGATGAAGAAGAATTCTTGATTAAAGAAAAAATAAACTAAAAATACCTTTTTACTCAAAAGGGATAATGATGAGTCTGATGAATAATATGACTATGTCGAAAACAATGAACTATTGTTCACGAAATTTACAAATGATGATGATTCTGAAAAATAAGATGAAGGAATTATAGATGAATTACTAATGAGTGCTATTAAAGAAAATGAGAAATTAAGGAAGAAGTTAATTTCTCTCAAAATAGAAAAGGAAGAAGAAAAAAGGAAGGAAGAATTTTTGAACAACAAACTAAAAGAAAGAGAAGAAATATGTGAAAAACGTGAAGCTGAAATTGTCTCTCTAAAGAAAGAGTTGAATCAGGTTAATAAGAGCTGGCAAACCTCTCAAACTCTTGATAACATCCTTAATACTCAAACACCTCAACATGATAAGATTGGAATCAGTTTCAAAGGAGTATCATCAAGTTCAAAGAAGAATACCAATGATAAAATCCAAAGAAGCTATGCTGGCATCCTTTGCAATCATCCAAAAGAGGAGAAGTTCTTCCACCAAGAACAAAAGGTCCACCTACAAAAACCCAAGGAATGAAGGAAAGCTATCTCCAGGGAGGAATATTACATCAAGTCAAGGCTATCCTAATAGGTATCAAACTATATTTCTTGTTTTTTGTTTCTACTTTAAAAAATTTGGTCATCAAGCTAAGCATTTCAAGGCTTATAAGGATAATAGCTCAAGGAAATATAGGATCAATTATCAAAGCAAGTCGCTTAGCTCAAAACAACAAGGTCAAATCAATACCTATAATTCATTTGATCCGTTGGCTAAGTATGACCTAGCATGTTCAAAATGAAATGATTTTGTCCATGATACACAAAATTGTCCATTTATATCAAAAGGGAAGAGTTGAAGAAGATGGATACACTACAAATAAATGTGGCCTAGCTTTATGTGCACAAAGTGATTAAAATCAATAGTTTATGGATAGTGGATGTTTAAGATACATGACATGTGACCAAAAGAAGTTTATCTCATTAAACAAAAAGGATGGAAATGTATCCTTAGGAAGTGGATCTGCTAAAATTTCCAGAAAAGGGACAGTTTCTCTTGTTAATGGAAAGGGAAAAGAACAAAATGCACTATTGGTGGAAGGGCTCAAACATAATCTCCTAAGTGATAGTCAGGTTTGTGACCAAGGACATAGTGTTATCTTCAGTTCAAAAAATTGTGAGATAAGAAAATCCTCTTCAAGAGAACTTGTGGGAAAAGGAGTAAGAATACCAAATAACATATACATTTAGAGTAAAATTCAAGAATAAAAATGGTATATGAGTCAAAAATATGAAAGTTGGTTAGGGCACAAGTGATTGGGACATCTAAATTTTGAAAGCTTGGTTGGAATCAGCAAAACAATTGCAGTGAGGGACATTCCAAAAATTCTAAATCTAGAACAGGTTGTGTGTGGCCTAGGTCAACATGTATAGAAAACTAGAACTTGCTTCAAGACTAAGGAATTCTCAACATCAAAACCTTTGGAGATCATACATGCAGATTTATGTGGACCAACCATAACTCCAACCCTACAAGGTGAAAGGTACTTTTCTCTAGTTGTAGATGACTCTACTAGAATGATGTGGGTATTATTTATAAAATTCAAATCCGAATCTTTTGAATGTTTTAAGAATTTCAAATCTCTTGTAGAAAATGAAAAAGAATAAAAGGTCAAGTGTCTCAGAACATATAGAGGAGGAGATACACTTCAAATTAATTCAATGATTTATGTAAAATACATGGAATCAAAAGAGAATTCTTTGTAGCTAGAACTCTTAAACAAAATGGAGTTGTGGAAAGAAGAAACAGAACTATACAAGAAATGGAAAGAACGATGTTACTAGCAGTTGATTTTCAGGCCAAGTTTCGGAGAGAAGCAGTTGGGACAACAATAATACCTTGAATAGAGCTCAACTAAGACAAAATAATGACAAGAATCTGTATCAATTATGGAAAGGAAGACCTACTTCAGTGAAATGTTTTAGGATTTTGGAATCAAATTCTTTATGAAGATAAATGATGACTGACCAGGGAAGTTTGATTCTCATGTTGATGAAGAAATATTTCTTGGATATTCTAGAAGGAGCAAAGCATACAAATGATACAATAATTGACTACGAAAGGTAGTAGAAAGAATTAGGGGATTTTTGAGGTATAAAATGGGCCTCCTAAGGAAATTATAAAATAATAGTGGAAATAATAAAGTAATATTTGATGACATCATGAAATTTTAAAGGGAAAAAAGAAAAAACTAATTTTTCAACTCATATTTTCAACTTATCTCCCAAATTTTTTACTCAAATTTTGAGCGAGAGTACTCTTTGGATGAAAAATTTAATTCATCATCCAAGGAGCACCCATGTTGAATACTTTCGATGGACCCTGCTAAGAGAAAAATGAGAAATACATGAAAAATGTGATTGCAATCACCTTTTTTCATGTATTTCTCATTTTTCGCTTAGTAGGGACCATCGAAAGTATGCAACATGGGTACTCCTTCGATGACGAATTAAATTTTGCATCCAATGAGTACTCCCACTCGAAATTTGAGTAAAAAATTTGGGAGATAAGTTGAAAATACGAGTTGAAAATGTAGTTTTATATTTTTTGATCTTTTTACCCTTTTACTTTAAAAATGGTGAATCATCCGCCATGGTTGACATCATCATCTTGAATCATATTGGTTATTATAAATTTTATTTTGGTTGTACATTTTTATTAGGAGGCCCATTTGAGACCTCAAAATTCCCCTAATGCATTGATGTAAAGATTTACGAAGCACTTCCAGAAAAATGGATTGAATTCCATGAAGAAGATTCTATTTTTGAAGAATTTGAAGAACAGTCAACAAAGGAAGAAAAGGATCAAGAAAATAAAAAGGAACCATCTAAAACTCCATCAAAAGTAAAATTCCTCCAAAAAAACCATATGAAAGAATAGATTATTGGTAATGTAGATGATGGAATACAAACTTGAAGAAGAACAATAAGTACATCAAGAAAAGATGATGTTGCCTTACTATCCATGGTAGAACCGGAAAAATTTGCTCAAGCTAGTAAGGACCCTTATTGGGTGCATGGAAGCTATGGAAGAAGAAATGTTTCAACTCAAAAAAAATGAAACATGGGAACTTGTAACTCATTCAAAAGATAAAAATATAATTGGAACCAAGAGGGTGTTAAAAAAGAAAATGAATGAAGATGGAAAAATCATCAGAAATAAGGCAAAGCTTGTTTGTAAAGGATAATCACAAATTGAAGGGATTGAATTTGAAAAAACCTTTGCCCCAGTAGCTCATTTGGAAGCTATAAGAATTTTTTTGGCATTTTCTTGTTCAAAACAGTTCAAAGTTTGTCAAATGGACGTGAAATCAACATTTCTAAATGGTGATCTAAAGGAAAAATTTTACATGGAGCAACCAGAAGGGTTTGATATAGCAGAAGGAAAAGACTTCGTATGTAAGTTGAAAAAGACATTATATGGATTGAAACAAGCTCCTAGAGCTTGGTACAAAATATTGGATCATTATCTACAACAACAAGGCTTCAAAAAGTGGGTGGCAGGAAGTAATCTCTACATGAAGATGGACAAGGATAAATTACTAGTCACTCTTGTATATGTCGATGATCTGATTTTCGCCAGCAATAATGATGAAATGAGTCATGAATTTGCTCAAAACATGTCTAAGGAATTTGAAATGTCTATTTTTAGTGAATTATATTTCTTCCTTGGATTACAAGTAATTCAAAGTAAAGTAGGTATGTTCACATCCCAAGAAAAATATCTTAAGGACATGCTTAAGGGACATGGGATGGAAGAATGTGCTCCTATGAGCACACTTATGACTACATATTGCAAATTAAGCAAAGATGATGAATCCCCTTCAGTAGATGCAACTCTTTATAGGTCAATAATTGGAGCTCTTCTATACTTAACTGCTTCATGACCCAATATTATGCAAGAAATAGGAATGGTGGTAAGATTTCAATTAGCTCCTAAAGAATCCAATTTTTTAGCTATGAAAAAAATTCTCAGATATTTGAAAGGTACTCCTGATTTTATCCTATGGTATCCCAAAAGCAGAACTCTTACCATGACAACTTACACCGATTTTGATTGGGTTGGAAGCGTATATGATCGAAAAAGTACTAGCGGAAATGCATTCTTCATGGGAGGTTGTCTTGTATCTTGGCTCAACAAAAAAAATCTTCTATATCTCTCTCCACAACTGAAGCTAAATATATAGTTGCTGCAGATTTTTGTTCAAAAATATTATGGATGAAAGAAGCATTGAAATATGTCAACATAGAGACTAGTCAACCAATCATTATCTATTGTGACAACACCAACGCCATCAATCTTTCAAAGAATCTGGTAATGCACTCAAAGACAAAACATATTCCAATCAAATACCACTTTCTCCAAGAACAAGATGTAGAACATAATATCATATTGGAATACATCAATACAAAGGAACAAATTGTAGATATTTTCACAAAAACCCTACCACGAGAAGCCTTTGAATATCTTCACCAAAAGATGGGGGTCCTTGCTCTTGCATCACATTAAGACAACACATTGACATGGGTAGGATCACCATTACAGGGGGAGAAACGTGACAAGAAGCAACTTGATAGGGGGAGTACTTGGACACCCCATTTTCCATTGATGTCAAAAGGAGAGAAAATGTTGGAATAAGAGAGAACATTTCCATCAATGACAAAGGGGGAGATTGTTGGTCAATGATTGTCATTGATGTCCATATGAGCACTGGTGAAGATAATTATGAAATATATGATTGTTGAAGGTCATGATGACATGAATGATGGTTGAAGGTCACACTTGGAGCCCTAATGAAGGTTCCCTAACCCTTATCCTAGTCCCAATGACTTTATGCATGAAGAATCCTAAAACCCCAAGGTTTGTACTACAATTCTTAAATAGTAATAAAGAAAAATAGTTTTATTAACATTCTGAGACATCATCTTAAAATGACTCTGTAACCAACTTCTAGAGGAAATTTTCCCCTTTCTATTAAGGCCTTACTCATCGCATAACTCTTCTTAGTTTGTGAGAGAATGATTTTTTAAAATGATATAATATACTCTTCACCCTAGCTGACCGAAGCCTACTTGTATTAGTCGACTTTACCACCAAGAGAGGTGTCCCTTCATTTATGGTAAAATCAGTGTAAATACAAGTCAAAATACTTCATTTCAAGCAAGAAGTTAGGTGAATATCATCAAAGAGATATAACACAGTAAATAGAGTTCACAACTCATGAACTAAGGAGGCCAATAGGGCATTGTTTGGGTTCATTCAGTTTTGGGTCATCTCTACATCTCAGACAAAAATAATAAAGGCTCAAACCTATGGAGATAAGCCTCAGACCAGTGAAATAAAGGCTTGAACCTGTGGAGATAAGCCTAATAACAGTAACCCTTAGACCAGTGAAATAATGGCTCAGACCTGTGGAGATATACCTCATAACAGTTGCCTCACACCAGTGAAATAAAGGCTCAGACCTGTGGAGTTAAGCCTCAAAAAAATAATTCTCAGACTAGTAGAATTAAGTCTTAGACATGTGGAATTAAGCCTCATATCTGTGACATATACCTTGAATCTATGATTGAAATACACCTCGAACCTGTGATTACCTGTGGAGGCTTGAAGGGTATATATATGTGGTGATACAACCGTGATAATACAACTATGGTGGCTCGAAGGCTCAATTTTGTTTGGGCTCGGATATACATTTGTGGAGGATTGGTAGTACAATAAATCTGTGGAAGGCTCGATGGGTATACATCTGTGATGATACAACTATGGAGTGTTCATACAAAGATACATTTGTGACTCTATGCAGGCTTGAACAGTCAAGGCTTGAAGCCTTGTCTCATAAAATTGGACCCATGGGATAGTGATAGCATTTCAGATTCAAAATTGGAGTGAAGAATCTGGAAGCCTAGAACAGTGAACTTGGAGGCTTGTATGAGTGAAGAGCTTGAAGGTCTTGGACAGTGAGTATATTGGTAATCTAAAGTAGCCTTGTAGATAAGATGATCAACTGGTGAAGTAAGTATTTCATACACTCTATTTGTTAAAAAGCCGAAGGGTTGGAGCCCTAGTGGTTGGATCCTTGAGGAAGATAGGTTTGTATCCCCAGAGGTTGGAGCCTCATAAAGCCCAAGTTGGAGCTTGGCAGCAGGTTGGAGCCTGGTAAATTGAAGGGTTGGAGCCCTCAACATCATTGTACTCAAAATTTTGTAAAAAGAGGTTTGTGTCCTCATTTGTTCCTAATACAATTCAAACATTTATTTTCTGATTATAATTGTGAAGAAACTTAAGTGGTAAAAATAACAATTGAATAGAAATACTGATTCACGCCCCCTCTAAGTATTTCCAACATAATGGTGTTTTTTACTGTTCATGTAATGCGTTTTTGATTAATATTTGATCTAATGGTAATGTGAGTTTAATGCTTTGAAGATTAAAAATTAACTAATCTGAAGGAAATATTGATTCACCCCCCTTAGTATTTCCAATAGAGTTTGGGATTAAATGAATTGAATCCAAACTCTCCACAACATTCTATTGAAAATCTAGTGGATATTAGTTTGGAATCAATGAGATTATCTACTCATGCTAATGAAAGTTTAAATGAAACCAAGTAACTTTCAAGAGAATCTAAGGTAGATGGGAAATTTGGTAACTTGCAACCTGTAGGTAGTCAGAAAAGTAGTAAATTGTCTAAGAGAAAGCAAGGAACTAAGGATCAATCCAATTATGGTTGCTCCTATAGAAATAGATTCCCAAATGAAAAGGACTTGGAAGTTTCTGGGTTGAAGTTGAAGAAAACCTTCATGAGTCTGATGTTGTGCCCCCAAAAGGAGAAGAAAGGGGTTAAGGCTACGAAGGATCCCAACAGGCCAAAGAAACCTTGCCCAAAGTTGTAAAGGTCATAAATGTTCACACAGTTGAATAGGGAAGATGGGTACAAGTTTCATTCTCTAGGAGTCGAGGGAGACATAATGGACATGAGAAATGCCTGGTGGAAAATTTGAGCATGAAGCACATGATACAGTTTTGAGTAGACAAATGTTACTATAGAGTACAATTGTTAGGGTTTGAGGCAATGTAGGAGAAAAATGGGTGTGAGATTGGATGGTGGCACCTAATGCAATCATTTCTTGGCACAGAAAAGAACTGACAAGCATGTAGGTGAATGGTTACTCACAAGGTGTGAGCAAAAGTGATGGGAAAAGAGACAATCCAAACACCAGATGGACATAAAGGAGTTACAGCAGGATAGGAAACCTTGATGTAATACCATGTTAGAGGTAGCTCCCAATGGAATTGATTTTCCATTAGATCTCAATTAAATTTATACAAATCATCTGAATCATTTTTTTACTATCTGAAATTTATACAAATCATCTGATTCATTGGTTTATTGTCCAAGAGTTTATTCATCTTCATCTTCTTGAATATTTACAACTTTTATTATTTACACAAACACAAGTATCGAAGGATTATGTCCAACAATTACAACACTATTATCAATGTGTTGGAGTGTTTGTGGGTGTCCTCAACCAATTTTCTATGTTGATTTAATTGCTTGTACCTTACGTGGAACCATCACCATCACTAGGTACATTACGTCTAAGGAAACAATGAGATTAGCCATGACTATCACATGTCCTTTGTAAAAGTGGTTTGCAGTGCATTAAAAAACAACTTTTCATATGTTATGCACATTTCAATCAACAAGTTGGAGTTCTAAGACATTTTGGAGTGCCACCTAGGGTTATAGTTCATTGTTAAAGGGATTCTGAGTGCTAGGAAACTAGATTTTTCCACTAGTCTTGAAGTGTTTTTCTAGATCAATATATCCTCTTCCTCTTGTCACAAAAATCATAGCTCAATCATCAAGGGAAGTTGGAAAATTTCAAATAAAGGGAGGAATGAACCCACTAATGTTATTTCCTCTCCATTTTCTTTGGGCTTTGCCAGTGTTCCATGAGCTAGGGCTTGGGGAAAATTTAGATGGGGGAGGGAACGATCTTTGGACATGTGGTTTTTTCCATAATCAATTTAAGAGCACCTACTTTTGAGTTAAGGGCCATTTTTTGGGAACACCTTATGGGATTGGAGCATGTTTAGGAGTGATTGCATTGAAACAAAGACAATTGGAAAGAGAGGCCAATTCTAGCTTGGGGATGATGGAAAAAACATGTAGGAAAGCCAAGAAAGAGGATTCTCTTCCATTCTTGAGAAAATCATTTAGCAATTATCCATTTGGGAGTGGGAGCGCAGTTCGAGCAACAAAAAGGGGGGCATTTGGTCCAATGGACAAGATATTTCAGCAAGAGGATCCAAATGAGATTGATCCTACCATTGTGCATATTCTCTATCTCAACTTCATCTCGTTTAATGTTGCAGAATCACCACTGTTTACTGAGATATGTTGGGCTCTAGTTCAAGGGGCTACAATAGGATATGTGCCTCTTGATTTAGAGAGGCTTAGAATTCAATTGTTGGTTAAGTTTAAGGAGGAGGTGGATGAAATGCTAGAGTCTATTAAGTCGTCATGGCCTTGATTTAGATTAATTATTGTTTTCAATGTATGGATAGATGCATTACGCCATCCTCCTTAAATTCATGATGTTTTCCTTGAATGGACTAGTGTTGTTGAAAGAAGTGGATTCTCTTGGAAAATACAATTATGCGCAATATATTTGAGAGTTGTTTATTAAATTTATTAATGATGCAGGTGTTGATTCTTGTGTGTAAATTATTGCAAATAATACACTTGCTTCAAAGGATTTTAGCATGATTGTGGAAGCTAAATATCCACAAATATTTTGGACAACAAGAAAATAAACAAGGTCAAGCACAAGGG
The DNA here is from genome assembly GCA_034641835.2 of Pinus albicaulis. NCBI lineage: Eukaryota > Viridiplantae > Streptophyta > Pinopsida > Pinales > Pinaceae > Pinus > Pinus albicaulis. The sequence continues at coordinate 329,003,343 of CM076582.1, forward strand.
TTGATAGGAATGTCCATTGCTCAAGATCTTCGATTTTGTATCCAATAAATTGTTGATAGGAATTTCCATTGCTCAAGATCTTAGATTTCATATACAAGAAATTGACACCCCTGATGCAGCTTGAAAAAGCTAAATACTGTTTTTGGCATTCAAAATGCAATCAGGGCCCACCAGCTTGAAAATGAGTTGCTTACTTTGGACCCAAATCATTTCTCCTCTATTGAAGATTTTTTGTGTAAATTCAAGACCCTTAGACTTCTTTTAGAAAGCCTTAGTAGCCCGATATAAAACCATATCAAAAGAATCCCAAAAAGCAGTATCCTAAAAAGAATGGTCCTAAACCAAACAAGGGTCTTAAGGTATTTCAGCTGTGAACTGAAAAAATAACTCACCAAATTGATAAGGAAAATAAAAACAAAGGGAAGAAAACAGATAGACATTGCAAATTTTGTAATCATGATGGCCATGTAGAGTCCAAATGTTTTAAGAATATGAAGCCTTGGAAGCAGCAATGAAGAAGCACCACATCAATTTGGAGAACTCTTCAACTTCATCTTCACGAATGGCACTCTTTTCTTATGGTTGTCAAGCACCAAGATCTGGTTATGCATTAAATGTATCTTCTTCTTTTCATTCTCATGAGTGGCTCATTGATTCTAGAGCTTCTTACCACATGGCCAAAAAAAAAGTCATGTTTTCTTCTTTAAGTGATTGTAACACCAAACATATTTATGTTGGCGATGATAGATCTCTTAGGGTTGTAGGATCTGCAACCATTCATCTAGATAATGATTAGTTTAATGATGTATTATGTGTTCCTACCTTGTCCTACAACCTTCTATCTGTTTATTAGATAACTCATTCGGTTGAGGGGAAAACAATAGAATTATCACCTCGTGATGTTGTAATCAAGGACCTCAAAGATCTTAGACATATTCTAGCTAGTGGCATTACTGATGATTCCACAAGGTTGTATAAGTTTGACAACTTTGGGTCATCATTTATTCCCTCCGTTTTTGTTGCTCATAATTATGAAGTGAGCAAACTTTGGCATGAGCAATGTGGTCACTTAAACTATCACTCTCTTCAAACTCTATGTAAATAAAATATGGTGATAGGTCTTCTTATGGTATCTTGCTGAGATGGTGTTTATTCTGGATGTGTACTCAGAAAACATCATCAGGATAGTTTTGACAAACGTGCCTCTTGGCACGCTTCAACCACTTTGCAGCTTGTGCACAATGATTTATGTGGTCCACTTGCTGTTGTTTCTTTCTCTGGTTGCAAGTACTTCTTAACTTTCATTGATGATTTTTCTAGACGCATTTGGGTATACTTCTTAAAACTCAAGAGTGAAGTTCTTAACATGTTCTTGGCCTTTAAGGCCTTTGTTGAGAAACAATCTAGACATCAAATTCTTAAGTTAAGATCAGACAATGGAGGAGAATATGTTAACAAAAAATTTATCAAATTTTGCACTAAGCATGGCATTCAATTGCAACATACTGTTCCATATAATTCAAAACAAAATGGTGTAGTTGAAAGGAAGAATCACACCTTAAAAGAAATGGCTAATTGTATACTTCAATCTAAAGGACTTAGTCTCAATTTTTGGGCAGAAGAAATTAACTGTGCAAATTACATAGTAAATTGCACTCCTACTAAGGTTTTAAGGAATATAAGTCTAGAAGAATCCTGGAGCTCAATCAAACCAGATTTAAGTCACTTTCTTGTTTTTGGAAGTGATGCTTGGGTCCATATTCTAGATGCGAAACATAAAGCCTTAGAACCTAAGAGTGAAAAATGAATTTTTGTTGGATATTCTGAAGATGTCAAAGGATATAGACTTCTTCAACCAAAATCCAAAAATACAATCATTAGAAGAGATGTAAAATTTGATGAAAATATATCGGCCTGCGAGCCTAGTTCGGCGGGTGTGCCACCTTTGGCCTGCGAGCCTGATTCGGCATATGTTCCACCTCTCTCTATCTCTTCTATTTTTGATATCATTCCTTCTAGTTCAGATGATGACAGCGAGGATGAAAATCCTCCTCCACCTCTTGAAGATATTCCTTCAGCTCCACAGGTTCCAAGATGGGTCTACTCTACTCGGGATGCAGCAAGTTCTCTTTTAGGTGACCCTGTAGATCGATGTTGTACACGTTCTCAGTTTGAAAGAGCCTCTTCCTTATTGGCTCAAGTTCGATAAAATCCTAATCCAAACACCTTTGAAGAAGCCTCGGTTTATCCAGATTGGGATGAAGCTATGAATCAAGAATATCATTCCTTATTCGCAAACGATACTTGGGATCTTGTTCCTCTTCCAAAGGGAAGAAAACTTGTCAGATGCAAATGGGTTTACAAAATAGATTTTGGACCAGACGGAAAAGTGGATAGACATAAAGCTTGTCTTCTTTCTAAAGGATTTTCACAAGTTGAAGGCATTGACTAAACTGAAGCCTTCTCCCCCATTTCCAAAATGAATTCTATCTTCCTTGTTCTTTCCCTTACTGCCTCCTTTAAATGGGAAGCCCATGAGATGGATGTTAAATCCACCTTCTTACATGGAGATTTGCATGAATAAATCTACATGGAACAACCCCCTGGCTTTATCCAAAATGACTCTATCCTTTTTTATCGCCTTAGGAAGTATCTCTATGGTCTCAAACAAGCTCCTCGAGCTTGAAATGCGAAATGGATAGATTTCCCTTAGATAATGGCTTTTCTAGGTGTCATTTTGACAACATTGTATACACCAAGAAAGTGGGTAAGTCCTTCATCATCCTTGTTCTTTATCTTAATGATATTATCCTTACTAGTAGTGATCCCAACCATATAAACCATGCGAATTCTAGCCTCAAAAAGAAGTTTGAAATGATAGAATTAGGACACTTGCATTATTTCCTTGGTCTTCAAGTCTTGCAATCCAAAGAAGGTATTTAATTTTCTCGGTCCAAGTATGCCTGTGATATTCTACGCCACTTTCACATGGAAGACTATAAGCCAACCCCTTCTCCCCTTCAGTTTGTTGTCAGGCTTTCAATCACTTGTACTACCCCTGAAGTTGATGCTACCTTATACCGTCAACTTGTTGGTAAACTTCTGTATCTAACCCATACCCATCCTGACCAAGTTTCCTTTGTGGTTGTTCTTGTTGCTTAGTTTATGCACCAACCTGATGAAAGTCATTGAAAAGTAGCTAAAAGAATACTTCGATATATTTTAGGTACAGTTCAGTTTGGGATTCATTACAGTGCATGAGCTTCTCCATTGTTGATTGCTTTCACTAATTCTGATTGGGCTGGTGACCCTGATGATCGAAATTCTACTGCAGAATATGTATTCACTCTTGGTTCAGGATTTATTACATGGTCTTGTAAGAAACAAAGTGACGCAGAGTATCATGGTGCAGTTGAATCCAACCTCCTTCCTTCTCCTATTATGTCACCTTTGTAAATACTTCAATCCTATCCCAAGTTGTTATTAAGGGGGGATGTTAGGATATTTCAACACATAGGAAATAGTCTCCTTTTGTATCACCTTTGTAAATCCTTCAATCCTATCCTAGGTTGTTCTTAAGGGGGGATGTTCAGATATTCCGACACATAGAAAATAGTTAAGTATAACTTGGTCTAGCGCAGCGTTGGGTAAAGTTTGTTTCTTTACTAAGTACATTTGTAACTTATAATCATATGGTGATGATATGTAGTGATCTGATAGTTCACTCTCTCCTCGGTATTATCGACACTTAATCCGTGGCTTAACACCCGATTGGTCCATGATCTCTATTTAAAGAGCATGGAGGGTCATTTGTCTAGTAACCGTTTATGAGAGAAACTTATGTAATTTTTTTTTTTTTTTATATTAATAAATTTCCTGAAGTGGCTGCATTGGCTCAGGCCATGGAATGTTTCCCTCTTCGAGGGTTTTAACCACGTCAAATACTGGTGTACTGATTTGTGATCTTTTTCTGAGAGGTGACCTTTGGTGTTTGATCTAAGGAACTTACCCTGTAAATTCCTACACTTTCATTATTCATTCTTTGAGTTAGCACTTAAATCTATTGCTTTAGATTTGACATGGATTTGATATCTTACTGAGGATGCATGCCATATTCACAATTTTGTATAAAAATATACAAATGCCCTCGAAATATAGAAAGAGTACACACATCTATCATGGTTGAATATTGCAAATAAGTGATTTTATTCCTCATTCATCATGCTTAGGAGGTTGGGTGAGGTTGATATTGCTCTTGGGTCCACAATTATTTCATATTTTTGGTATTTTTGGAGAAAGAAAGATGTTATTTATTCCAAAAATGTCAAGGATACACTGTTAAATGATAGTTTTTTGGAAAGGGTAGATCTTGCCATTAAGATCATGGACCCTATCATCTCTTTGTTTTAGTTTTCAGACAATGACCAACCCATTCTAGAATGAGTTTACGAGGGATGAGATTCCATGATTGAGTCCATGAAGAGCATTATTCTATAAAGTTAATGCCCTAATAATGGGACATCAACGAAGACCCTTTTCACCAACATACATGATATCCTAATTTCTTGTCAGTAGGTGGGATAAGAATTTTATACCTTTGCATTGCTTGGCTCACTCATTAGATCGCAGATACTACAACAATTATTGGCTCAACAGTGGGCCTTTATGTAGATTCACTTCTCACAAGGATAGTGAGACTTTGCAAGGGAGGAAGGATGTGTTTAGATGGATACATTAAGATCTAACATCCCTCGATGATGTTTATTTTCTAAAGAGAAATTGATTTTCTAATCTGATAATTACTTTTTAGTGATTTCTTAACCAATTCATCTTATGTGACATATATCATTAATCAATTATACATATAATATCTCAACAAAAATTCAATAATGACAGTAGGATCATAAAGATACATCCAAACACAAGACACAAATTTTACCCTAGGAAAACCCTAAACAAGTAAAAACCCAACAATCTTTTCTTAGGAGAAACTATTCAATTCAACAAAAGTACAATTTGAGATTTATAGGACAACCTAGAAACTCCTAGGGATAGACCAACCATTCTTTCATGAACAGTAGGCCATAAACAACCTTTGTTGGCCACATCCAAGGTCTAAGACACCTTGGATCTATTATTCAAGCTTCTGAGGCCTCTTGGCCTCCTTGCTCCCCAGCCTGTGGCCCACATGAAACTCAGCTTGAGGCCCTGCAACTCAGCCTGATCTATGACAGACTGAGATTTGGGTCCTCTTCTTAGGCTACGACTTGCCAAACTTAGAACAAAATAGAACTCTTCTTCTGACTCATTTCTTGATGATTTGCAACTCACTTGGGCTTTTTCTTCTTCTCAAGAGATGATCCAAATTTGTGACTAAAAGAGGAGGTTGATTGCCAATATATAGTGATCTTATGGTGCCCAAGGGGCATGTCCCTTTGGTTGTGCCGACCTGAACTTTTGGGGCTCACTTGAGCACTTTTAATTCAAATTTAAAATCATAATTTTCCCTCCTTTAATTAGGTCGACGTGTAGTTTGGGAATATCTCCCGCAGCTACTAAAAATCAACAGATGCATTGGAGCAGGGCTTTGTATATTTTTCCATCAACACTGGGAAATTTGGAGGTTATGATTTTCTCAGAGACAAGGGGGAAAAGTTTCTATGCTTGGTGGAAAGCTCATGGGGTATCACGCCCTCTTCTACAACAATAGCCATGATGATCCTCTCTTAGGTCACTCTCCTCTTATTACGAGAGGAATTAGAGAACATATGGGAATTTGTACAGTTTGAAGGAGAGGAGGCTTGAGCAGTCCAAGGTAGAGACAATGGTGTGTGTGCACACCAACTTATATCTTATTTACAAATAGAGGGAGGAGTGCCTGAAGGGAAAGACAAACGATGTGGGATTTGTTTCTTGATTATATGGGTTCAGACAATTGTGTTGAGTTGGCATTGGCCAACTTGGATGTTAATGATCCAGTGCTAGAGCTAATAAATTTTGATGATGGTGATCCTCTTGAGGGGTTATCTTCCACATCATTCAATGTAGAGGAGGATGGAGGAGAGAGTAGTGGTAGCGATTCTGATTTCGATGATGGTGACATGGAGGACTATTTTCAGTCATAAGCTATGGGATTCCTCCATTTTAGATTCTATTATCTACCATAATTTGTGTTTCCCATTGGCATTCCCACCTATAGTAACAGTGACTTCGTATCTATGTAATGCAATTTGATTTTGGTAACTTAGTGAGAAAACTATAGTTTAAGGTTCTAATTTCTTGTGAGTTTTTCCTTTTAGCATTATCATTGGTGTAGTACTAGTTGTATGAATGAATTTGTATTATCTTGTAAATGTTTTAGTTTCTAAATTTAAAAAAAAAATATTGAATCTTTGTCTATATTTCATTTTTATGTGTAATTCATTAATATGTTATATATATGTATATATATATATATGTATATATATATATATATATATATATATATATATATATATATATATATATATATATATATATATATATATATATATATATATATATATATATATATATATATATATATATATATATATATAATGTGTCCTCGATGTCCTGTTTCTAGGGTTGTTGTATCTCATGTTTGACACTTGTATTTCCATGTCCTCCATGTCTTGTGTCATCATGACAAGTGACTAGTCACTGAATGGCATCAATTCCCTTTTATTAATTTTTTGATGATGAATTGGGTGATTCTTTATTCAAACATCATACGTTATAGCTTAAATTCCTCTTGATCAAATGAACCTCTTCTTTGATTTTTGGCATCGGAAATTCAATGGTGCTTTGTATAAATCAATTAGTAATATACACCTATGACTGTTACTTGGATTTTGTGATAGCTAATAAACATCAATAGACATTGTTTAAGATTATCACCCATAGCCATACACCTCAACTGATGTGACGATCAAAAATTTTAGTTGTCATTGTGAAAACATAGGTTTAGACCAATGGTATTAGAATTGAACAGGTTTCTACAAAACTGGTTGGTCTGACTGGTTATGTGGCCATGCCAATGTGATTGAAGGTTTCAAATTAGAAAAGATCAGTTCCATGCAAAATCGACTAGTTTGACTGGCTTTGGGGCCATACTAGACTCAAGTGTGCTTGAATGTTTAGTATTGGAAAATGACGATTCATACAAAACCGATTACAAATGTCAAAATTGCCCAATTTTATACAAAACCATACTACTGGTGATGGGGACCACTTGAACTTAATTTATATTTTTTAAATATTAAAAAAATATAAAAGGTGAAACGTTAAACCTAACCTTAGGTTCCCTTTGATGCTATTTAAAGAGGTCCCCATCCTCCATTTGATGCACACATCTCATTTGAGCAATTTGGAGCTTTCGAGTTGAGATTCCTAGTCTGATTTGGAGAACTGAGGGCTCATTTGAAGAATCTGTTGGGATGATTTAGAGAGTTTGTGAGCTAAGTTTATTGGGCTGATTAGGAAGTGATTGAAGGATTTGAACATTGTTGTTGGAAGGTTACCTTCAGGGTCAGGGGAATCAAGCCAGAATCCTATCTTCAAGTCTAGTTATGTTAAGGATGTAGATGATGAGAATTCAGATTATTATCTCATATGATTATATTGTATAGTCTAGAGTCTAGACTATAGTTATTAATTAACACTCATATTTTTGGAAAATAGAGGCCATTTAGAGCCTCTTTGTTGATATATTTCGGTTCAGATATGAATTGCAATTGTCATTATTTTGGTTATTGCACTCTTGCTTGTTATATTTTTTAAATAGTAATGAGTACATTCCACTAGGCACAATCAGTAACTTCGTAGAAATGACTACCACTATTCCACATGGTAGAACCAATATTTCATAAATGCCACAAGGGCCAACATTTCTCCAAGGACTTGTAAACCCACACTACTTGGGACATAAATCGTGAACCATACCACTTGGGCTAAGTTCCTTTGACCCTTGCTTTCTATATAAGTGAGAAAATTTACATATTTCTATATAATGGTTTGGATTCACATAGATGCACATGAATATATATAAATATTTTTCAGAAATTTTCTGCTTTCTTTTCCGGTTTTTGTTCGGTTTTATTCTGGGTTCTAGCATTTGTGGTCAACAGGTCCAATTCTAATAAAATTGGTTTAGACTAAGATATCAAATCCCTGTGTGGTGGGGGTCCCTTGTTCCACAAAAAAGGGTGTCTCATACACCAATTTGATGTCTAGCTAGCATGTTACCTTAAAATTATATAATTAAATATTATTAGGTAATGGCCTGGTGTTGTGGTGAAAATTCACAATAAGAGAGTAAGAGTAAATCACTTTGCTTATTGCTTGCAAATAGATTTTGATTTGGATGGGTTATTGTTATAATTCTTGGATTTAATCCTTCATTCAGATAACCATATTTAGTAGGAAATTTTTTGGTTGGCTACAATCTTGAATGTGCATAAATGTTATCACTTACTACAACACCTTATGTATCGATTCATAAATATAGGTATCTAACATTACTGGCCACTACGATGCCAATAAAAAACATGGAGTTTGGTGCATATATTCATTAATCATTTACCATGTGATTTGGTAGATTTACATTTTTTTTAAGTGTTTTGTAGGCATATTTAAATAGCAGAATATAGAATCAGCTAGTAAATAGGTTTGAGTGTTGTGTTGAATTTGTATAAACAGAGTTATGTTTATTTAATTGGCTTTGAAAGCCAGTAAACCAAGTGTTGAAATAAATTAGAAGAAAATCCTTTCTTTTGTGTCTATGAATTCATATTATGAAGTTTGATGCCAGTGTGGCTGTGATTGTAGAGACAGAAGCTTATTTTAATTCCACAGAAGATCTTTCTTATCTAGATGGAAGATCCATAGGCCTACCATTTATGTATCAAAAATTCCCTCAGAGCCATTCTTATTTTAGTGCATGAGGGAATAGGGTTTTATGATTGCATATGACTCACAAGCAAAGATACACGAGTTATTGAAATATCTTCCCTCTACACTGAAGCATGACATGGATGAAATTTTAATAGCTTGTCAAATGAGATTGGAGGTGAGGAAGGCCAATAGGGAGACAACAGAAGGGAAACTGGGAAGGTGATGAAAGAGGTTGAACAATTATATTTTACAAGTAAGAAAATATTTAATTTCTTTTTTAAAATACTTTGCTACATTCTTGCCATAATAATTGATTTGCAAACTCAGTTTTTGAGTGATGGCAGTAAATGTTAATTACATTGATTCTCTTGGTAGTTATTTAAATATATTGCCTCATATTTAATATTAGTTTAGGGAATTGGATTCATTATGTGATGCACATATTTTTTTTCTTTTTTCCTTTCCATTTCTTGGCTCCCAGGTTGGGTAAGACCTTGCTTTGAGACAGGGTTCCTTGGATATTTGGCTATAGCTAAGAAGTCTAATAAATGCCTACTTGCATTAATTATAGCAGATGATGCCCATATATTATCTCAATACAGTACAACTACCTGCCTTTCCTCTAAGAATGATTTGAAAAATTGGTGACCAATTTCTTAGTATTTCATAAAATAATCATGATACCTCTTATGTAGCCAAAGAATGTAATACAATTATAAATGTCATGTTCTAGTGATTTTTTCCTATTATTTTTCTCAACTTATAACTTATATGTGATAAGTATCACACAATAGGAAAGAGTGCATTGACATCAGGGTAATTAGAATATGATTGGTGTTGATTTTTCCAGTACAATAGATACTAGCGCTTATTTTTCGAAACTGATAATTACTTCCAATGATATGGTGATTATATATAGCACTTCCAATTAATCATTAAGCAATTATACTTGATAAATTCAACCATAAAACCAGTAGAACAAGAGAGATACAATGAAACAATAATACACAAAGACAACACAAGATTTACCCTATGAAAACCCACTTGGGGGAAAAACCTTTTCCTTAGAGAAATTATATATTTCAACAAGAGATACAACTGATCTCTTCTATTCAAAATAAATTCAAACAAACCAGCAAGAGAACTCTGGTCAAACCTGGTCAAACTATTTTCTTATTAACTCCAAATGATGCCCAATAGACTTGGTCTTCTCTGCTAGGACCGAATTTTGGCCTCCTGCACCTAGAAAAACTCAGACCTGCTGCCCAGATATGCCCAAAAACTCAACCACATGTGCAAGGTCAACAGAGAGGTAAATTCCATGCATGCGAGGTCAATTTGGGAGAGAAGATGTTGGATTAGTCTTCACCCTTCTTGTCCTTTTATTATTTGCACAGATCAAAAGATATTATATCTTGTGTGTAAGGTCGAAGTGTGCCAAGAGTGTTGTTTTTTGTGTAGCTTGGGAGGTACTCCAAGCCCTAGTGTTTGAGTTTTTGAGGTCAAAGCACCACAAGTAGGCTTATGGGCTGGAAACCAAATATTGGGGGTTTTTCACCCATCGATGTTTGGGCCAAAACCATGATGATATTTCAACATGTGATGGATGAGGATGATAGTGCTCATCAAGATAAATCCGATGCATCGAAAATCATTCGATTTCGAGTTGTCGTTGAGGAGAAATGAATTTTTGAAGTTGACAAGTAATTATTGGTTTTCATGTCATGTAGGCTTGAAGTAAAATTCATCAAATATATGTGTCTCTTCATCTATTCGTGGGAGCCCCTCACTTGGTTATAAAAGGAGGGTGAAGGAAAATCATTTTAGTCATCCAAAGGTGCAACAAAACACAATAAAAAAGAGCTTCGTAATTTCCCTAGCTGTAGTAAGAAGGAGAGACCCTAGACAGTGTGGAGGAGGTCCAAATTTCAGTGATGGAGGCTGAGTGAGCTGCAGGAGTAGCGGATTTTTTTTGGGTTACATGGTGGAGGCCGAAAGGCTGTCTTAAAGGCCATAGGCCTGTTCTTGAGGGCCAAATGGAGTGGGAGTTGTTTGATGGGGTAAGTACCCTCGGAAATGATTTCCGTAGCAAGGGATAGGCTTATTGTAGAAAGTCACAGTCCCTAAAGTGACCAAAGGTCTGTGTAAGGCAAGACAAGAGGGCATAAGGCCTATTTTGGGAGTGCTAAAGCATGTCAAGGCAGCGAGAGGCTTAGGGATTTCTAGAGAAGGGGAATCACAGCCATAGAAGGATTTTTGCAATAGATTTGTGAGGGCTGGTATGACTGTGTATGATGCCCTAACCAGTCCAAAGATGCAACAGTCAAGGAGACCACAAACAGTGAGCTAAGATATGTTCTTAATGAAATTTCTTGTAGGTGATGGATCCTAATTTTCATATCAGTCTTGGATCATTTACATGGCAGCCTATGGAAGTCAAAGAGGAAGGGAAGGTCTCATGGTTTGATGCTCTAAACCAGTGATAGTTTCCACAGTGATTGGGTAGCAGACTTGGAGCGAACATTTTTTGTGTATTGGGTCAAAGTTGTTGAAAATTTCTTGGATCGGTTGATGGGAATCTTAAGGAGGGCCTAAGAGTTGTTTGGAGCCCTTGTGGAATGTTGGGTGGCCTACCAAGAAGCCAATGTGATGGCAGGCACATCAGATTGGAAGGCAAGAAGACAACATCAAGGAGAGTTACAGATGGACCCTTGTATGATGGATTGATCATGTGCGAGGTGAGAACATGTTCGGTGCCTAGATTTGTGCAATAGCTCCCCTATTGAAGAGAAAAGGGCAGATCGGTGAAGTCTATGGGAAACTGTGTGGTGATTCCCTCTAGTTGCAGATACTACAACGTGGACTTGGTATCTCATGCATTGTTGGAGGTCAACGTGAGAGAGGACCAAGTGTGGATGAGATTGGACACTTATGGTTTGGTGGAGGAAAACGTGATAGTGTCCAAGTTGGTGTCGAAGTGCCACACCTTGATAAACAAAGGTGACTGCTAGCCTGGTAGTTTTTGAGCTCAAGGGTCTGATCAACCAGGAGCAGGATTGTGTAGCACGAGACTTGTGTGTGGAGGATTTCTACAGAAGATGATAGGAAATCCTCCTAGCCCATGTTCATTGTGGGAGATGTACATATTGCAATGATAGGTGGTAGCTCTCCATGCCCTATGTTGGTCTTCATCGGTGCAGTACAGGAAGACCATAGTGGGCTAAATTCCTTGAGTAGATGTGGGTAGATTGAGAGTTGCTCACAAGTGGAGCTATGAACAACTCGACAATATTCTCAATGTGTTGTGCCTTTAATGGACAAAGGTATAACTAAAGATAAGATTCGACAATCGAGATTCAGTGGCCAGATGGACTTGGAGCATTGATAGAGGTAGGAATTGTAGATTAGGAGCCGAAGGACCAGGCAGGTACAGGGGACGACCAAGAGGGCCGAGAGATTGCACTATAGCCAGATGGTCAGATTATCTTGTTTGTATCTTGTACTAGTGGATGTATGAGGGCCATTATCCCTAGTACAAGAGCCCTAGATTGTTGTATTATATGTGGTTAATATATGAATTTGGGTTGAAAATTTAAAAATTTGTCTATATTTTGTGCATGTGTGATTTACTGCTTTATATTTATGTTGTGCAAAGTAGTTCTTGTTGACATTCTTGGTTTAGTAGCATTAGCAATTTTAAGACTCTAACCTAGATCCAAGGTCTTGGAAATTTAACAAAGAGGAGGATGTTGAATGCCATATATATAGACTTCTTGGGAGGTCGAATGGGTGGCCACAAAAAGCTGGGCCAACTTGATCATGTGGAGGGCCGATTTGACTTTCTTATTGCCAAAATAGTCAAATTTAAAATGTTTGAAAATGACATGAATAACATGTCTTGTAATTATTATTGCATCTATATTTGAAGGGCTAAATTATTAAATATGAAAACCAATCATAGCTACAAAAATCCAACACTCCCTCTTAGCTAGGGAGGTATTGATAATGACATCATGTGTTCTTCTTCTTCAAAAATTTCTCTAAGGATAAGTTGAATGAGCTGGCTATATTGATGTGTCAATAAAATACCCGTGGAAAGCATCTTGCATCAACATCATTCTCAACAAGTCATCACATGGAGCAATGCACCAATTATCCAAGTCATCACTTGGAAATTGGTCAACACTTTTGACCTATGGTGAAACCCTGGGCTATTTCCATTCTTGCATGATGATTGAATGATAAATCTCCCATCCAATACTAAAGGCACTCAGTCGCCCACTTGGGGAGCACTCTGGGCCTTGATGCTCTCTGGACCATTTCGGCACTCACTCCAACCAGTAGCCAAGTACCTCTTGGTGATATGGAGCACACTAGGCCTTGATGATCTCGGGACCATCCTCCCTAACCACATTACAAGGAAAGTTAGCCAGTACCTTTGACCTAGGGATAATGCTTGTCCTTGATGCAATATTATCAACACTCCCTCTAACTAAGGGAAGCATTTTTAACTACTCTAAGATTTTCCCTGAGGCTTGAATTATACAAACTTCACCCTAGGATAGAGGCTTTGTGAGAATGTCAACATCGTACCCATATATAGAAATGTGTTAGATCCTTATTGCTCCCTTTTGTACCATCTCTTAGATATAATGGTACTATATCTCAATGTGCTTCGACCTGTCATCATGGTCATCTCCTGCACTTGCTCAAGCAATCCTAGAAGTAGCTTCCGAAGCCACACTGCTTCAAAACCTGCTAAACTAGCTACAATATACTTGACCTCTACAATGTTGAGTGCATCAGTTGTTTTCTTCCTGCTCATTATGAAACAAAATCCTGATGTGCTCATACTGTCTTTTGCACTCTCTTCCCAATTTATATATTCCTGCATTTGTAATTCATCAATTATGACATATCTTAATCCATAATTTATTGTGCCATGCAAATATCTCAATACATGCTTGAGCCATGTGCCTTGGCTCAATCATAAACTGATCGACTTCCTTCACTAGATTTCTTACCATGACTATTTTCTGATCACCCTGTCTGGGTGCTCCCTCAAACACTAGAATAGCGCTTGAATACTCCCTCTATCATGAAGGGAAATCCTTATGTCACTATTGCCCCCTCTGTCACTGGAGTCTTGTTCTTATTAGAAACAAGTCATATAATAAACCTTGATCCATTAATCTAAGTATACCAAGTCCTATTCAAAGCATTCTAGAGAAAAATATTCTTCATAATCCTTTCCTTCTTCTTGGGAGAATACGTGCTTTGTATTTCTCTAGGTTTCCATCTGTTTCATGCTAGATCTTGTAGATCCACTTGGAAGTCACCATTATCTTCTCTTCGACACAATTTCCTTTATCATTACATCCTTCAAGCTTGTTGGCTTTCCTTCTCCCTCTGAACAAGGAGCTCTTTTGGTCATTAGGTATAATTTTAGATGTCAGTAAAATTTTCTTCCTCTAAATTATTGATTTGGGAGAATCCTCTTACCACAAACTTTGATTCATTCTCCCAATGCTTTCATCTACTACTTGAGTCTTGGCAGTCTTTACGATGTACTTGCAAATGTCATTAGGAATCCATGGAAGAACGATTATAACCCAACAAAATAAACAAAATCAATAGGTTATTTAATAGCAAAATAATACTAATAAAGGAAGAGAGTTATAAAGTACTTATCTTCGAGGATTGAAGAGAATTTTTCGGCTCCCTCTTGATCCTTTCCTTCTTTTCAAAAATCATAGAAATCCATTTGCAAATTTGTCATCTTTTTCCTTGTCATCAGCCTTGTTACCTTTCCTTCCTTGCATGAGCTAGGGTTTCTTCATTCAGTAGAATCATCATCTTTTAATACTTTGGGTCTAGGGTTTTGTCCACAAACCTTATGGCTTTCTTAATCATTTATTTCAATATTTACTTAGGGTTTTCAAACCCTAGGACTATTATATTTTCCAAGGTCTCAGAGCACAAGTGTTATGACTCTTCTTCTTAGCTCCCTCTGATTTTGGAGAAACTTTCTTGAACCAAATCAAATTGATCATTTATCATATACTTTGAAGGAAAAACTCTGCCATATACTAATCTATTCTAGCAACAGCTAGAATCAAGAAACGACTTCAGAAGCATATTTTATCTATCATAGTTACAATAGTATAATGCAAGTCATTCTTTGCATCTTTTACAAGAGCCCTTAGTCATACAAGATATTTCCATAAGGTATATTAGAGTCTGCAATTTTCAAAAAAATACTTTTGCTAATGAAAACATATCTTACAGTATGATGCAACTCAGGTTCATACAATGACTTCAATAAAATATTCTAGGCACATATTGTCCATCTCACTTAGCTAGCCTTATCTTGCCATAATCCAAATGATGTTATTTCTTCTTGACATATCAAGATGACTTATACGCTACAGATCAGCAAATTTTCATTCAATGGTTCTAGGTCAATGATCTTACAACATCTTCTAGGATAACAATATGTAGAAACCTTTATTCAGGACATACTTTTCAGGTCTTTTACAAAACCTAAGACAAATATGATCATTAAATTCTGTCATATGCAACTAAGTCTATAGGTCTTGTTCAAGGATTTTACAAATCCTTGGGATTTGAATACAAGTTGTAAATTTTGATTTATCTTCTAGATCTTCTTTGCCTTACTTTCCATGATGTCCATCTGATAGTATTTTTCGGCTTCAGATAGTCCTGGTCAAACTACCTTTATTTCTTGTTAGGGACCTGTGATTTGGCAGATTGGTAGACCAAATGACGGGGTAACATGGAACCAGTCTTTAGATTCCAAGGACCTAGCCTTCCTAGACTCAAAGAGGGATCTCCCTATTGGGTGCAAAGGATGTGTTCTTTTTGCTCTAGGGTTTTGATTTTAGGCTAGCTGTTAACTGTAGGGTTTGTTGATTTTTTCGGTTTGGTAAGATGGTCAAGTGAAATAGGTGGAGTGAGAGTCTGTCAAAAAAATTGGGATATGGAGTCAAATGATGTCAAGGGTGTCTAAATGATGAAACAGACTGTGTTGCAAGGCCAATTTAGCAAGGTTAATGGATCCTTAAGGTGATGTATGAGGTGTAGTGAACATCAAATTTGAGAAAAACTAAGAGGTATTAAACATTTATAGTTAAAATTTACAACCCATGAGATAGGGAATGCCATTAAGCTTAATGAACAATAATTAAACTGATAAACATCCAAGATAAACATTCCAGTCAAACATAGAGAGCATAAGAGATTCTAACTTTAGAAATTCACCTTCATATTTTGGGAAAACATATAAGATAAAAAAAATAACTCAATTTATGAAGAGGGAACTCCTAAACAACATATATCAATCTATTGAGAACTCTGAAACAAGTTGGTAAGCATGGACAAAGGGCAAGATCGAACAAGACCTCTTTGACTTAACCTAGCAATCAATATTCCAGAGAGAGGCTTCAAGATAGAGTTTTGAAAGTTTCAAATAAGCAGGGCATAACATGAATCATACTTGTAAAATAGCATAATAACCATACATGAAACAAAAAAAAGTTTTGGTGGACCTCAGGAGAAATCAGTAATTCCTTAAGATGGCCAAAAGAGGAAAACATCAAAACTATAACAAATAGGAAGACTGAGGTGCCTCAAAGAGCATGTCTCAACCTATACTTTTCTTATTTATAGCAACCAAGAAACATGAAACATAATGAGAAAAATAAAAAATTAATGAGTTAAGAAGACATCACCATTCACCAAGCTAAGGAATCCTGCAAACAAGCTTCTCCATCATCAAGCCAAACAAGCCATTCATCCACTTCACAAAACCAATTTCTTCTCCAAACTCATAAAACCATGTATATTTCTCTTCAAGCTCATCAAATGCCAAGAAAATACATAGGGGCCTCATGCTCTATTTATGGAGAAAAGGAGGACTAAAACCATAAATGTGGTAGGAAAATGTCAAATATAACCATAAATGTCATTTATGGCCAAGAGGCCATGCAAGGCCCAAGGCACATAATATCCTAAGAAATAAATGCCAAAATAACTATTTTCACCTATTTCTAGAGTAATTTGCCTCAAAAAACTCAAAAATATCTATTTGCAATAAATGAGTGTGTTTTGTTGACTTTTGGTCCAAAACACACTAGGCAGCCTCTGTGCGTAGTGCCACTTCAGCAAAAAATAGGGTCTCTTGTGGCTGAGTTTTAGACCCCTTCCCGACACCAGATTTGGGTCCGTGATGGCTCGTTGGAAATCTTGATGAGTCTAATTTTCAGAAATTCTTTATTTTTGCTGAGTGGGTGCCATTTACCTATTCAAAAATCAATTTTCCCAACATTTCACTGTGTGCAGCGCCAGGTCTGAAAATGAGGCAGGAAGGTCAAAATTTTGATTTTTGTGACCTTTTGGGGGGTCAAAAATGCTCCAAAGGATCTGAAAATTAGTGAGCAGACTGCTGGTGATGTGAGGAATCCAAAAATGCAAAGTTTTTGAGTTTAGGATGCACCAATTTTTTGTGTAGCGCCTAGGGTGCTGTGCACAGAGGGCTCAAAATTTCAAAAAGACAAAAATTTCTTAGAATTTCCTTAAATTTTGTGGGCAAGTTCCTCAAGGGTTTTGAGAAGCCTGTGGAAAATCTTGAGCCATGTCTCTAATTTTTTCTTGGTCTTTATCTTCTTTGAGTGCTCAAATTTCGATGAAAAGGGTATCTTCATTTACCCTTAGGAAGATGACTAATGTCATGACTGTCTTCTTGGCTACCTTGTCATTTACTTGTTGTACTATCATGGTCATCCTCTGTATTAATGCCTCCTTATTCAAACTCTGTCATTACCATTATTGCTAGATCTCCCATCACTTTGTGCATCATTGTCCTGCCCATTAGGAGATTTGTGAGCCTTACTGCTGTCGTCAACCCTTTCATCATTGTCACCCTTCTTGCTATCTTCAATACCATTACCTTGGTCTTGGAGTGGATCATCAGTCTCTGTATCTGCTTCACTTTGGCCTTGCCCTTCATTGATGTCCTTTTATTTATCATTTCCTGCACTGTCACTTTCATTTTATTTTCCATTAAGAGTCTGACGAGTGTCATGACAGTCATGAAAGTTGTCATGACTATCATGACTTATCTCTTTTATTGTCCTTTTCCTCACTAACTGGCATATCAGTGGCATCCTTTTTATCACTGTCTCCTTCATCGAATCCTATTTGTGCCTTACTCGTTTCCTCTTTTTGATCTACTATTTCTTCATTATCATCTTCTTTTTATTCATGTTTAATATTTCCATCCATATTGTCATTGTTTGTGTTGGGTATGTGTTATATTCTTTCCACGACTAGCCCCACGCATTGTACGTTGCCTCAGGCGTAGCAGGGGGGTCACAAGGGGGGAGGCAGCCCCCACTATTGGGGTCCGGGGTAGTGCCCCGGTGAATTTTTTTTGGTGTGTGGACCCACTTATAAGCGGACCCACCCATGTTTTGTGCATGAGTTTGCACATGGTTTTGGGGTACGATGGTTTTTTGGCCCCTGGTATTTTGTAGATCCGGTCAAGGGAACTACGGTTATGTTCTAATCTAGGGTTAATGGATTGGGGTTTATGTATGCTTTGGCATGTATTTATATGTGTTGTAACACTAAAAGGAATATAATGAAAAATCAAGCTGGTCGTCCCGATTTGGGATCCAAGGGAAAATCTCTGTGTTTATCTGTTTTATGTTTTATGCTCTCGCTATTGTTTATTTTCTAGTTATAAGATTCGTGTGTAGATAATTTATGTTCAGGGTTAAAACCTACATTTTCTATCAGAGCTGTTTCGGCTTCAAGGGGACGCCTTTGTTACTGAGGTTTTTTTTTGCTCGGGCCTGAGGTAGACCCTGTTCAGTGGGAGATCTGCAAGATCGATTCTTGCGGTGAAAGAAGTTGGCGAGTGGCGAAAAGATAGAGATCGAGAAATTTAATGGTTAGAGTTTTGAGTTGTGGAAGCTCAAGATGGAGGATCTGCTGGTGGATAAATATCAGTGGATCGCAGTAGATCCAGGTACCAAACCAACGGAAATGTCATATGAAGACTGGAAGAAACTGGATCGGAAGGCTAAGAGCAAAATACGGTTGTGTGTCTCGGATTCAGTATTGTTGAATGTATCTGGGGAAGCTATGGTGAAGAATTTGTGGGAAAAACTTGGGACTTTGTACCAATCTAAGTCTCTGTTGAATAATTTGTTCCTGCAGAAAAAGCTGTATAACCTGAGGATGAAGGATGGAGACTCGGTGACAGAGCATCTAAACGCCTTCAATACTGTGGTAAGTCAGCTGTCATCTGTTGATATTAAAATCTCAGATGAAGATAAGTGCATCAGTTTGTTGTGTTCTCTACCAGACTCGTGGGACAGTCTGTTTATTGCAATAGGTAGCAACACAACTACCTTGAATTTTGATGACATTGTCTCAGCCTTGCTGTCGGAGGAAATGAGACGGAGAAATATGGAGGGTCAAAATGGAGATGCCTTATATGTACGAGGAAGGTCCCAAAATAGAAACAAGAATAAGGTTTCGAGTGGGAGATCCAAATCTAGAGGGAGATCTAAATCTCCTGGAAAGTTTGTAAAGGTATGCTGGAAATGCGGAAAGGAAGGGCACTATAAAAAGGAGTGTAGATCTAAAGCTCCTGAGAAAGGAAAGGGATCTGATGATGCTCCTTCTGCAGAGACAAAAACCACCTTGGATGAAGGTGGGGATGTGTATTTGGCTTCTTCTTCAAATACACATGTAGATCATGAGTCATGGTTGATTGACTCAGGTGCATCCTTTCACTTCACTCCAAATAGGGAGTGGTTCTGCAAGTATGAGAAATATGATGGTGATGTCTTCGTAGGGGATGATAGGAAGGCCAAAATCATCGGACGTGGAAAGGTCAAGTTGAAGCTGCAAGGTGGAAGGATTAGAACACTTCCCGGTGTTCTGCATATTCCTGCATTGCCCATAAATCTGATTTTTGTTGGCAAGATTGATGATGCAGGTGTAAAAACAGTGTTCGAGAAAGATGCCTGTAAGATGGTTCGGGTAGCACTGGTATTAATGCGGGGAGTTCGGACTGTAACTCTGTACAAGCTACAAGGTAGCATTGTTATTGATGGGTGTAATAGTTATGTGGTTCCTGAAAGTGGAGCGGAAAGCCTAGCTGCCTCTGGAGAAAAGACCATGCTATGGCATCAAAGGCTTGGACATATTGGAGAGAAGGGCCTTCAGATACTACATAGAAATGGTACGGTAGAAGGTATGTATAATTTCTCTCTGGATTTCGATTTCTGTGAACATTGTGTATATGGGAAGCAGAATCGGGTGAGTTTTCCTTCTGGTGCTAAGAGGGCGAACAAGATATTAGAACTTGTGCACAGTGACATGTTTGGACCTGTGTCAGTTCCATCACTGGGAAAGTTTGTGTACTATGTTTCATTCATAGATGACTTCTCAAGGAATACATGGATATATTTCTTGAGGAAGAAATCTGAAGTCTTTGACAAATTTAAAGAATTTAAGGCTCTGGTGGAAAACCAGATAGAGAAGAAGATAAAGGCGCTAAGGACAGATAATGGTGGGGAGTTCTACAAGAAGGAATTTGAAGAGTTCTGTAAGAAGTGTGGTATAACATGACAGAATACTACTCCATACACACCTCAGCAAAATGGAGTTGCAAAAAGAATGTGTTGGGAAAAATACTAAGAGAGGGGGGTGAATCAGTATTTAGGACTTACTAAAATATTTTTACTTTTTCATTCTCTAAAACCCATACGCTACTTTGCTGAACCAGACTCGCGTATATACACGGATATCCTTCATAAAACTCGCGTATACACAGAGATCTTATTATGCCATTAATTTTTTTACTTAGTTCTATGCAACATTATTTCTTCGGTAGTTGAATGTGATGACATGTGCGATGTGTGAGAATAAACCATCACACATGAACACCGGGATTTTAGGTGGAAACCCAATTCGAGAGAAAACCACCGCTGTCGTTGTCTCGACCTTCAATATTTTATTATAAAGAAAACATCTTACAACTATGTACTGGCGCAGACTCATACCAGTACGTAGGCACCCACCTGCGCTCGTTTACCAGCCTCTCCTGGAAGGGAGCTACGACCCCCTGCTCTCGTTTACCAGCCTCTCCTGGAAGGGAGCTAAAACCCCCTACTCTCGTTTACCAGCCTCACCTGGAAGGGAGCTACAACCCCCTGACTAAAGGCTACAACCCTTAGCACCACCATGGACCACGTTTCATCAATTTTCATACTGGATCCAATATCTTCAATAGAACACAACTTGCAGGCCACTTTTCATCATATTTTCAGACTGGACCCACTCCACACATTTAAGCTCGATCATACATAAAAACTGATACTTATCAATTCAGACCTGTAGAATACAAATAGTAGTAACACAGCAGAACAGATCAGATATTTCATACTTTGTACTTCAGCAAAACCCTAGTTTTCATATGCGCTTTCCTTTCACTGATACCGTGTATATACGCGCTTCCATTCACATCAACCCGCGTATACATCTGCACATTACAGAACAACCCATACGTGCTTGCTCTTCATCAAACCCGCGTATATACGCGCTTCTGCTGTGACAAACTTGCTTATAGATCTTCAGACATTATAGGGCAGCATACTTCTTCAGATCAGATAATCAGTTCATATTTAACTCTTCACTTCAGACAGATGTTCACCTCATCTCAGATTTAAACATTCCACAAACAGATCTAGAAGATACAAATACATTTAAGATCTAGTTAACCTTCTTCATCATTTTCTTCATAGGTGCATCACAGATTCAGATCTATCATCAAACTGTTACCCTTTTCATACATACATACTTCAGAGTGAAGTATTCATTCAAACCCAGACTCATGCACTCACTTTGCACAATGATTTTCTTCTCCTTATATAGGTTTAGCCTTTGACAATACCATGAGCCAAAACCACATTACTTCCAATGGTATTCCTGGACGAGATCACATAGACATACCAGCGCTCAATACAATGGGTCAATACCATGGTAGTAACCCTAGTTTTACATGTTTAGAGCGCTTTTGACCATACGCGACTTGGCACGTTATTTCTCGCGTACATACATGACTTCCCTTCACTAAAATCGTGTATGCCTTGTGACATACACTTCTCATCATTGTTCTAGCCCATTCTGGAAATTCTTTCTTCTGCACCTTCATCATTAACAAGCTCATCAAGTCAAGAACAACTTCATCAAGTAGGTTTCCATCATCTTCATCAAGTGGGTTGCCATCAAGGACAACAATCTGCATCATATTGCCAACAGAATGAATATAACGCTGATGGAAAAGGCAAGAAGCATGCTCAGTGGTACCAGGTTAGGATAAGAATTATGGGCAAAGGCAGTGGAGACTGCATGTTACTTAGTTAATAGATCACCTTCATCAGCGTTGGAGGATAAGACTCTATATGAGGTATGGACTGGTAAGAAACCCTCTCTTTCACATCTAAGGGTATTTGGATGTGATGCATATGTACATGTTCCAGAGCAAAAAAGGACCAAGTTGGATAATAAATCTGAAAGGTGCATCTTTATTGGGTATAAGGATGGTTTAAAAGGTTACAAGCTTTGGAACCCGGAAACAAGGAAGGTTGTGTACAGCCGAGATGTGGTGTTTAGAGAGGTGAAAGATGTTTTTAAACATGAAATCATACCAAAGGAACCTGAGAATATAGAGTTTTAGATAAAGGAGGATGAATCAGACTCTACAGCAGAAGAAGATTCAGAAGAGGAAGAGCCACAAAATCTAGCTTTGAGAAGATCAGTTCGGGAAAGAAGGCAAACAGAAAGGTATAGGCCATCTGCTTTTTGTTCATGTTTTGCCTTAACTATAACTGATGATGATCCCAGAACTATCAGGGAGGCAGTAGATTCTGAGGATGGAAAACTCTGGAAGGAGGCCATGGTTGAGGAAATGGCATCCTTGCACAAAAATGGGGCATGGGATCTGGTGGAGTTGCCGGATGGAAGGAAGCCCATTGGGAGAAAATGGGTGTTTAAGAAGAAGATGAATGAAGAAGGCAAGGTGGAGAAATACAAAGCTCGATTGGTAGCAAAAGGTTATTCCTAAGTGCTGGGAATTGATTTTGGTGATATTTTTTCTCCCGTTGCCAAAGTTACTTCTATTAGATTACTTTTATCTGTTGCTGCTGCATTTGATTTTGAGATAGAACAGATGGATGTGAAGACAAAATTTCTTCACGGGGATCTAGAAGAGGAGATCTACATGAAGCAACCTGAAGGCTTTATGGTGAAGGGTAAGAAAGAACTGGTATGCAGGTTGAAGAATTCTATGTATGAGTTAAAATAGTCACCAAGGATGTGGTATCAGAAATTTGATACCTATATACGGGGACTTGGCTTCACCAGAAGCAAGGAGGATCACTGTGTTTATTTTAAATTAATTTGTGACCATGTTATTTATTTGGTCTTGTATGTGTATGATATGTTGTTGATTGGAAATGACAAAGAAATTATCCAAGATTTGAAGACCCAACTGTTCTCCAAATTTGACATGAAGGATCTTGGTGCTGCAAACTATATTTTGGGCATGGAAATTAAGAGAGATCGGGCAAAGAGGAAGCTCTGGTTAAACCAGAGAAAGTATGTCGAGACTATATTGCAGAGGTTCAATATGCAGGATAGTAAACCGGTGAATTTTCCTATTCCTGTAGGTGTAAAGCTATCTGCTGAACAGTGTCCCAAGACACAAGAAGAAGAGGAGGATATGTCCCGTGTTCCATATGCAAGTGCAATGGGTAGTCTGATGTATGCAATGGTCTGTACTAGACCAGACATTGCACATGCAGTGGGAGTATTGAGCAGGTTTATGTCAAACCCAGGGAAGGAGCATTGGACAGCAGTGAAGCGGGTTTTCGGATATTTACGTGGCACTAGTGATTATGGCTTGTGCTACCAGGGAAGACCAGGATTGGAAAGAATGTTGGACATTCGTGGTTTTGTTGATGCAGACTGGGTTGGAGATCTAGACCAAAGAAGATCTACAAGTGGGTATGTGTTTAGCCTATTTGGAGGCGCAGTCAGTTGGATGAGTAAAAGACAGTCTGTAGTGGCTCTTTCAACTACAGAGGCAGAATACATAGCAGCCACTCATGCAAGCAAGGAAGCCGTTTGGTTGCAGAGATTGTGTTCAAGTATGGGGTTGGTACAGCAAGCTATAAGGATAGACTGTGATAGCCAAAGTGCAATTTTCTTGGCTAAGAACCCTGCTTATCATTCAAAGACAAAGAAAATTGATGTTCAATATCACTTTGTTAGAGATATGGTTGAGGCTAAAAGGGTGTTGCTGGTAAAGGTGGACACTTTGAAGAATGTTGCAGATGCATTGACGAAGTCTGTGAGCACTCGGAAGTTCTCTTGGTGTAGAGAAACAATGGGTGTTGAAGAATTGGCCCAATGACTAAGCTCTCCTGTGGCCCCCTGTGGAAAGAAAACAACAAGTGGGAGAATGTTGGGTATGTGTTATATTATTTCCATGACTAGCCCCACGCGCTGTACATTGCGCCGGGCATAGCAGGGGGGTCACAAGGGGGGAGGAAGCCCCCACTATTGGGGTCCGGGGCAGTGCCCCAGTGAAATTTTTTTTGGTGTGCGGACCCACCCATGTTTTGTGCATGAGTTTGCACATGGTTTTGGGGTACGATGGTTTTTTGGCCCCTGGTATTTTGTAGATCTGGTCAAGGGAACTACAGTTATGTTCTAATCCAGGGTTAATGGATTGGGATTTATGTATGCTTCGGCATGTATATATATGTGCTGTAACAATAAAAGGAATATAATGAAAAATCAAGCTGGTCGTCCTGATTTGGGATCCAGGGGAAAATCTCTGTGTTTATTTGTTTTATGTTTTATGGTCTCGCTGTTGTTTATTTTCTGTTATAAGATTCGTGTGTAGATAATTTTTGTTCAAGGTTAAGACCTACAGTTTGCACTATGACTAGGCTTATTTTCATGTTGATGCACATTTCCCTCTTGACTATCATGTTTATTTTCTTTGTTGAGTGTCACCCTCATCATTTTCTTCACTATCTTCTTGGCTTTCATCTTGCTCATCAGAAATATCTCTTTCTGTACTTGGGAGTGATTTATTTGTATCATCACCATCATTGTCTCCATCCAAGTGCTCATTGTTTTGGGTATCCTTGAAAAAAGGGTTTTCAACTTGGTGAGAGCTTTAGGTCTAGGGATGAAAAAATGAGTGATGGCGAGGGAAAAAATTTAGCAAATGGAGGGCAAGATGATGTAAGTCCAGGAAAACCTTCAGAGTTTTTAGAAGTAGGTTTGCTGGTACTAAGTACCTTTACACCAATGAAAACTATTCAATTTGTAAACTCTACCCTAGAAGGTCAAATATTTGATCTTCATGAATATTAGGGTTTGGGAAAATTAGGTTCTTAACACTCTCTTTGATTATGAAAAATACCACTTGGAAGGAAAGGAAGAAATACTACCAACCTTTCTTAACTGATGTAGGAGCTTTGGAGGAAAAAAAATTGATTTTTGGAAGTATTTTAGCAAATGGGACCAAAATTTATTTGTGCATAGCGCTAGAGGGCTGGAGGGTGAGTTGGGCTGGTAGATGGGCTTTTCAAGCCCTGTCGAAGCACAACACTGTGTGAAATGTGGGCAGTCGGGTACCGGACTGGGCCTGTGCGCAGCGCCATCATCGGTGCATAGTGCTTGGAATCTGGTGTGTAGCGCGATGTATTTTAACACTACGGCTACCTCCTCTGTGAGCAGCACCGACGACCCAGTGCGTAGTGCCTCCGTCGGTGCATAGCGCCTAAATTTTTTACCAAACATTGCACAAAAAACCCTAAAAAACTTCTTTAACGGATCTTCTTCCCCTTCAAAAGCCAATATGAGTTCAGAGGAGGGAAAAATACAAAGCCTTCATACCCTTTTGAAAATAATTTTGTGACAAAACTCACTTTCCTAAAGTTTATTTCTCTTCCCCATTTTTCATTGTTTTTTTAGTCTTTTATCCTGTAGGTAGTAGGGTCTCAAAAAATGGTTTCTTGCCTTGCTAGAGAATTTTGATATCTTCCTCTAAGATAGACAAACTCTTCAACCAACTCAAACTATTCTCTTTACCCTCTTTTGTAAACATGAGCCCTCTTAAAAGGGCTACTTTGACAAAGTTTGATGAAAATAGGCAGATAGTGAAATTAGTGTTTTTTGAAGGTCTTCTTTCATTTTTTCCTTCTCATGAACTTCAAAACTTGTAAACTGTAAGCTTGTGACCATATTGGCAATTTCACCTTGGATTCTTCAGTCTTGCATCCTTTATGCCTTTGTTTGCTTGGTGGAGATATAGAAAGAAGATTTTTTCTCTTCCTCTAACTGCCCTTCTATCATGTTTTTTTTACTATGAAGCAGTGGAGACCTTTTTGGTGTAAAAACCCCAGCAGAAAGCATCAACAAAATTTTTAGTCTTCATGTGTGCCATCATGGTGAGAAACATTTGGTTTGTTTTTCCTTACCAATTTTCTTGTAGGTAACTGTTTGTGATAGTCCTGCAGAAGTGTCACTCATGGCTAATCTATCTCTTGCAGAATATGCTCTTGATAAGGAAACCATTTGGGGGCTTCTCTGCTTTTTGGAACAATTACATATTTGTTTCTTTGACCATGTTGACAGTGATATATCTCTGGTTGGAAAAGTAAGCAGTTTTAAACCATTTTTTGTTTCCCCTTGGCAACTTCTATTCTTATGGGTGCCTACACAACTTCTTCCTTAGATCACTGTCTTTTTTGGAATTTGACACTTATTTTCTCTAATAGTGAATCTATGCTTATCATAATCACCTCCCAGGGAAATTTTAACTCATGCTTGCTTTCCTTTTGTTCCTTTTAAAGAGGCTTTTGACTATATTTTGAAAATTAAAGCCCTTACACTGATACTCTTTGTCATCTTTATTCTTTTGGTGTAGTGAAGTATAGCTTATGTATACCTCCTTTGATCCCTTTAAGACCTCTAATTTTACCTTTTGATGAAGTGGAATTAGTGCCTCTTTGCCAAACCCTAGAGGGCAGCTTGAAACCTTTTGAAACCATCTATTGTTATGAAGGAGGCTCTATCATCACCATTTGACCAGTTTGTCAATTTTCCCAAACTCCTAGGTTTTAGGGCTGCTTAGAAAAAAGTAAATAGTGTTGTATTCTAAGTTCTCTGAAACTTATCAAAATTCATTTATCATTCCTAAAAGTCTTCAATGTGCAATTGATGGAGTTGAGGTGACCTTTGCCCTTGTAGACCTAGTACTGATTCCTTGTTTGGTCAAAGCTGTCACAAACCCTGATTCTCCAAAATATAGGCCTTTGATTCCTTCTTCTTTGTTGTTTATGGTCTTCTTGTAATGATTTTCCTATTACCTTACCTCTTTTTAGGTTGATGGCCATTTGATCCTTTTGCAAAAATGTGAGCAAGGGGCAGCTGTCCCCTGCAAGATTTGTGCTCTAGTCCAAAAATCATTCCTTGAATGACCTTTTTGATCAGTTTAGACAAGCTCACCTATCCTTTTCTTCTTTGAATGCAGTTTCTTCATGCAGGAAAAACAGAGTTGTTAGGATACTAAATCCACCCTATGACCTTGTGAAACCCTAGGTGACCTAGTGGAAGCTTTCTTTGACTTGGCTTTTGGACTGAGCCCTAGAATTTGTGATCATCAAGTGTAAGATAGATTTTATGATAAAATAATGTATTGAAGATCCAAAATCTAATGTACTTGACTAATCTAAAGAACATATAGAGATAGTTTGAGACTATCAATGTTTGGGAGTGTTTTGGGAGACACAACAAAGTTGTTTGATTCGTGGGCTTAGGTAGCAGTGGGAGGGGGAGGTGGGGTTTAGGCAAAACAAAATAGAGGATTTGGGCCAAAGGTGAACACATATAGATAGAAAGAGTGACATAAGCCTCTAATGGGTTTTCTGGGACTCGTAATCAAAGCTAGAAATTATGGAATGATGAAATAATGAAAAATTATCTTGAGGATAATGAAGGCAGTGATATTTCTAGAACTCAGAATTTTTATGAACCTTGTTTCCAGAAATATTGGGATAATCATTTAGTAATGAACAAAGGAAAAAATTACTGATGAATAACAGTGGCTCCACTTGGGGAGGGCAGCTCCTTTTCAGGAGGTGTCCAGAAATTCAGATCTCTGGCTTTATGGAAACCAATGCCTCATCCATTGGGCAGATTTTTACCTCTATTCATTTGCTGATGTTTGCTTGAAGCTATGATCTCAACAATATGAAAGACATGATTAGCTCAACTTCATCTCTACCTACCCAACCTACTTGCCTATCATTTTTTTTCTTCTTTAGGTGAATTTAGGCTAGCAACCTTGACATCTTATTTTTTTTGAAAGCAAAACAAACTATCTACTTCTACACTTATTTCTTCCAGGAATTCAGATTATGCTAATGAACTCCTTTGATTCTCTACCTAGACTATTCAACTGTCAAGGTTAAACTATTTGACAGGATTCATTCACTAAGCTATGAACATGAAATTGAAAGCATGGTTAAACCAGGATTAGACAATCTAACTTACCATGGGTTTGTGGCATAAAAACAAGACGCACACAAATGTTATTTTTATACAAAATAAGACCATAAAAATCAGGGCTAGGATACATTGTTTGCTACTAATCCCTATTTTTCTCTTTGGTTATGTTTTAAGCATGTGGAACTAGTATCTTTCTACCTAAACTATCTTTTGACAAGTCAAGCTTGAATAATTTGACCAACTATCTTTCACTAACTTATCAACAATAAAGTTAAAACATGTTTCAGCCATGATTAGGCTAGATGACTGAAAAAATACTTCTTTATGCACTAGTAGTGGTATTTAGGCTTCAACACTTTCAGTAGTTCTATTTTTTGGGTATGGGGCTTTACCTCTTTTCAAATATGCCCTCTTTTCCATTTTTCTATTTTGTATTTTTTTGTTATTTTTCTCAATATCTTTTCATCAAACAGTGATATGTACAATGAATGAGAAATTCCAACTAAGACTTTAAATGGCATGGTATTTTATTACCCTTTCTTCCACAGGATCATCAACTAATTCTTTTTCATTCAGTTCCTGTAGTTAAGGAACATGGCTATCTATTTTTGAGGGCATGATACAGGATTTTTGCCAAAAATTTTCAAACATACCAAGTTCTCCTTTATATTTCTTCTTTGAGTTTTGTTTCCAAACCTTGTTTCTGTGAAAGAAATTGTCTAGGTGAAGAAGACATTCTTCATCAGCTCCCAAACCAATGAGAATGTCATCAATGTACATCATAGTGAAAAATATGGTAACATGTGCCATGGCCTCTTGGAAGGTGTCTTTAGCATTCCTTATTCCAGGAAAAATTTGATCAAGCATGTAGTCATCCCAGGGAACTTTGAAAATGTATTTGTGTTGATTGATTTGAAGTGGTATCATCTCATGAAAACCTCAAACACTACCAATCAAAGTTACCTTGTTAGAAATTCCTATTTTTGGCATAGGATGATTTATCTTGGCAAAAGGGTGTTTGGACTCCATGGAGGATTTGCCTAAGTGTCTAAAGTCCATACATAGTTTGCATCCTTTGGTTTTCTATGTTAGTGATAGAATTTTCCCAAGTTTTCATAGTTCTCCTTGGAAAAACACCTCTTTTGAACATTGTCTATGTCATCAGGCTTTGAGCTTTTACTTCTATATACAAGAGCATCCTGAAATTTCTTGCATAACCTCAAGTATTTGAGTTTTTTTTTTAATGGAAAGGCTTTGGATAAGTTAATCACATTGGGTCTTCTTAGGCTACCTATATTGTATCCCTCTATATCAGTTTCAACAGACATCCCTTTAGGATTGATGGCAACATTAGTGAGAGTCAACAACTTTTCTGGGGGAACAAGACTCTATGATAATGAGGTGTCTAGATAAGGTAAAAAAATGAGACTCCTTTGATTTATATCACCCAAGTTTTTTGTTCTGTGAGGGCATCTTAGCATTTTCGGATAGGTAAAAGGGAAAGGTTGTGTTTCTGCTGTTTGTCCTCCCTTTGAGAAACCTGATTCATATGTCAAACTGAACATTGGTTTTGAGGTTTCATTGTTAGTTGGTAGTCAGTCAATTTTGATTTTGTCATAATGTTTTTGTTCAAGGATTCTATAGTTATGAATACTGAGTTTTTCATGCAAAGACTGTTTTGGTTGTTGTAGTGTGTCTTGATGTGTTTCAACTTCATATACATGCTCATCATTATCTTCCTCGTTATATAATATGAAAGAATTAAGATTTGAGTGAATAGAATAAAGAGGAGTGTTGTCTGGACTGTCCTGAATACTAACCATATATTTCATGTGTTATTCTCGATAAATTTTTCTCGTCTAGTTGAAAACAGGGATAGTGGCATAGGCCATGTCTAGTTGAAGGTTTCCCTAAAG
This sequence comes from Pinus albicaulis, assembly GCA_034641835.2. Lineage (NCBI taxonomy): Eukaryota > Viridiplantae > Streptophyta > Pinopsida > Pinales > Pinaceae > Pinus > Pinus albicaulis. The sequence continues at coordinate 329,033,798 of CM076582.1, forward strand.
TTTGGCTCCCCAAGATCTGGATAAAAGCATGCCATACTTAGGGGGAATGTCTGCCACCACTATGACCATGACCAGATTCTTAGTAGGCACTTGTGCCAAGTTAACACAAAGGTCCTTGATCAGGCCCAAAAATTTGACCCTACTCGAATCGAAGGAGTACAGGTCTTTGTAAGGTTTAGTTATTTCTAGGCCCAACCTCTCCATCACAACTTTGGGCATGAGATTAGAGAGGCACCGAAATCTAGCATGGAATTATGTAATATTTTATCATGTATGTTTAAGCTGATATAGAAAGGGGGAATGGCTCCTTCCTAATACTTTCCTTCTATTTTGGGTCCAAACAACAACTCAGGTGTGTCATCAACTAAGTGCAAAGTGTCAGCATAATTTCCTATGTTTAGTACCTTCAACATCTGAGATCTGTACATTGGTTGAGCAACCAGTTCAGTGAGGGGCATATTTATCTTGATTTTGGAAATATCTCCCTCAAACTAAAAGGTACTAGTGTTTTGGATATATTAACATCAGCTTTATTAGCCATGATCTTTTCTACATTATTAATTTGTTGATCCTGATTTGGAGTTTTAGTCAAAATGGTTTTCTTAGAGTCAATGATGGAGGTACTAGGACAACTAAGGTCTTTGTTTGGCTGGCTGATTTTTCCTTTGTTTGCTTTAGCTTTCTTAACCATAATGTTGACATTTTCTGCTCTTTTCTTAGAGGTGTTTTTAGGTACTTTCCAAACAACAATATCTATTTGGTCTTTATTGGCTGAATCTAGGTATTTTTTGCCCCTAAGATCATACTTTTTATGGATTTCCATGATGGCATTTTCAAACCCCAAGCGGTAGTCTTCAGAACCCTCATATTTTGTGTTAGTTTGATCAAAGGAAAAGAAGCCTTGTTCTTCTTCGGTGAGAAAAACACCATCTTCATTATCAGAACCTATTATATTTATATCGTTTTCTTTAGGTTCTATAATTTCTACTTCTTCCTCATCTACACAGTTTTTTTGAAAGGGAGGTCTGGTTTGTTGGTCATTTTCCCTTTGTTTGATTTGAGGGGTATCTATTCTGAAGTTTTGAGTTCTGTTTTAGTTTTGGGAGTTGTCTTGGTTGTCCCTAGGAGGTGTCCTTTCATTCAAATTTATTCTTTCTATCATTCTCTCCATAGTTCTCATTAGGATATCTATTTTGGTGTCAAATGAGGAGGTTGAGGGCATGGTTTCATCCTTATAGGTTACTCTCTTCTCTGATTTTAACCTGGCTCTTTTTTCAATCAAGTTTACCTCTGCACCAATTGTTGCTTTTTGCATTTCTTCTAAGGTTTCAGGGCCTCTTTCTCTCAATTGGAAAGTCACGTCAGGGTCAAAACTTCAAGAAATTTCACTAGTGCTAGGCCTTGTGGAGGTTTCATGTGAGGTGGGAGGGAATTATACACACTGTTAAACCTGGTGCAATAGTCTTGCACACTTTCCCCTACATTCCTTTTAAGGTTGTTGTATTCAAATAGGATTTGGAGAGAATTTTTCTTGATTTCCCATTTGTTTATAAAATTTTGGTAGAGGGAAGGGAGATCATGTATTAAATTAGGAGTTAATGCTTTGAACCATTTTTTGGCCTCTCCTCCTAAGCTCTGAGGAAATATTCTCATTTTAATGGTCTCTTCTTCTATCTCCGTGTAATCAAAAGCATCATTGATTCTATCTACATGCTATTGGGTAGTGATAGATTCAACCCCTGTGAAATGAGGAATCTTAGACTAATAGTCATTTGGAAAACGTACTAGGGGTTGAGGTAAGGCCAAAGGTGCATACCAAGCTGCCATGATGGGATTTAATGGAGGATTTACAAGAGGTGGGTTTGTGATAGGGGTTGTATGATGAAGTGGAGTGGTTTTCACAGTGGTGGTATGGATGGGTGTGGTGGAAGTACTTGGACCAACAAACTGATTTTGAGTAGACTTGGTATGGAAAGAGTCGAAGTGATGGAGAAGCTAAAAGTCAGGTGGTGTGGAAGGAGAGGCTTCTCTACTAAAACTCTGCTGCAAATCTAAGGGTTCAATGTCAGTTTGGTAAATATTAGTTTGAGACCTGTTTCTGAAGAGGTTCTTGGTATGGTGCAAGTCAAACTGGGGAGCTTGCAAAGCTGTAATATGTTTAGGTACAGAGCTTGCTCTATGGATGGTCCTAACAGTGGTTAAGTTTCTAGATATAGAAGTTTGCCACAAAATCTTGTCTGGGTCATCAACTATGTTGGGAGGGTTTGGGTCCGGATGATATCTAGTACTGATCCTATGTGAAGCCAGATTTCAAATTTCAAAATTCAGAGAGGCTGAAAGTTTTTAGGACTGTTTCTGAAGGCTGACCTCTTTTAATTCTTGGTACTTGTTATAGTATATAAATGGGTTCATAAGCTTCTTAGGGTTGGTGTGAAACAAATCTAGGAAGTCAAATGAGTGCTAATGAAGTAATAGGCCTACTGGAGGCTAGTGGAGTCGCCAGGTGGATATTTTTTGTTGTTTTTAAGAATATATGTTTATGGTCCACCACGTATAACTGACAATAAACCAATCTAAGGGTGTTTATGGGTTTTGTGAGTCTCTTAAATTTTGTGAGAGTGTCCTATAGCTAAGTCATCATTTTTCTAGGATGATGAAACAAATAGAGTCTACTCTTTGGCTGATAGTGTGAGTTCTTAATGATTTGATAAGGGTATCTGAATTCCTAAGGGTTACTTAGTTTGTCACTAACTCAGAATGTCCCACCATGATTGCGAGAATGCTAGTGTGGTGATGAGGTGGAAGATAAACCACCATATACTATCAGTCAAGGGTTTCTGAATCTTTTAAGGAATATTTAAGCATGAACTTACTCAGAAGGTCCCACCGTGATCGCCAGAATGTTAGTGTGGCGATGAGGTGGTAGATTCACTGGATTTTCTAAGTAAAACTGAGGGTCTAAAGAGTCTTAAGAGGTATTCAGGCAACTGTATACTCAAAAGGTCCCACCC